>VXBO01011197.1:15514-46567 GCA_013400135.1 Rhinoptilus africanus
AAACTTTTTTTTTTTTTGCCATGTTAGTTTTAAGCAAGATCAGTTCCCTGACCTGGTTCACTGTGCAGCTGTACAAAGCTTCCCCAGGAGGGGGAAGATGGCAGGGAGGTGAAAGGGGAGTGATAGAAACACTTCTCTTGGCATCACTGCCAGATGCTGCTGCTGTGAATTGATTGTGAAATTACAGCATAAGATGCAATAGGTTGCCTGCCTCTATTGATTACAGATGAGACCTCATTGACTGGCCTGGGCTATAGGGGAGTAGAAACCACCCTAAAGATGCTTGTACAGAGTATCTGAAAAGACTTCATAGAACCATAGAACAGTTTGAGTTGAAAGAAACCTTTAAAGGTCATCTATTCCAACCCCCCTGCCATGGGCAGGGACACNACCCTAGCCAGTATTGATAGCGGGGCTTGCCCTGACCTTGCTCTGAAATGTTACATTTTTCATAGAAAAATAGATTTCTTAATGAAAAGGAGAGGATTTTCTTTCTTTTTTTTTTTTTTTTCCCCCAATCTTAGAACACTCCCAAACATGCTGTATACACAAAGCTAAACAGGGTACTTTTATAATAGACATCAACAGAACAAAAATAACTCATTTTCAGAATACTAAATGGATACATATTGTACTTATATTTTAATTTTAACTATGCACAAGGGAACTAAATATACAGTCTAAGTCATATAGAAATATGGAAGAACTAGACCCATGATATATCTTGTCTACAGTTTCTAACAAAGGCTTAAGTCCTTTGGGATTCATACGGATTGATAAAAAAAAATTAAAAAGGAAAAAAGTAATAAACTGTAATGGAAACCATGTTTCTGTTCTGTTGCCAGAAGGGATTATAATATTCTGAGTACTATATACTTCTCAAAATGAAAAGTGGGCACAAAAACAGGAGGAAGAAGTAGCATGGGGGAAGGGAGGAAACCAAACTTACATTTGTTTTTATATCTTACAATGCTAATGATTCAAAGGTGCTCATTTGATATGACAAATAGATCTTTCATCTTTTAGCCCACTGAACACTGAAAAATGTCAGACAACTATCACAGTATTTTTAGTAGAAAAAGGGGGAGAGGGGAATCTCCAAATGGACTGAAAACCTCCATGTAGTTTTGAAACAGGACACTTAGATGCATTTTCCAGACATAAAGGATGGTATTTGGGAGACTTATTTGCTTCTCTGCCCTCTAAAGACTTTCTTTGCAGTAAATTTCCTCTGCCCATGACAAATGCCCTTAAGTACAGAAGAGCCGATCCAGTTCCAGGGACAGAATTCCTCCACCATTTAAGGGACTGATGAGCAAGTTATGCAGGAGTGTCCGGCTTCAGCAGTTTTTTGTGTTGGTGCATTTTATTATTATTTGTAGTGGGTAATTTAGCAACAATTTAAGGGCTACATCTGCTATGAAAAAGACTGGTCCCATAGATGGAATTATGGTTTCCATGGAAATTTGCTTTCAACATGACAGAAAAATAGTGAAATCCAAATTCTGCCACATATTATGTAAAACTCAAAACTTTCTGAAGCTGACCTTCCCTTATATCCTAAACAAAATTTGTCTGGAAGTGATCGATAAATACAGGCAATAAGTTTGGCTAGAAAGAAAAGTACTGAAAGTTATACCAAAACAGATAGCATTGTTCTGTTTTAAATTAAAACTTGATTTTTAGACTACCCTAAATCATGAGGTTCAGGCAGTAGTCAGATGTGAGGTTGGTTGAACTAGCTTGGATAGGATCTGAATTGATTTGTCTTTTTAGTCCCTTTGCTCTGTGTTATAATAGGTCCTTTCCCGGTTGCAGGTATTATCATTATTTATGGCCTCTGAAAAATACCATTCCCAAACAATATTGACAGTTAGATGTAGTCAAGTATTCAAGATTTTTTCAGAGAAATATTCTCTTCAAAACATGTTTGTTGTTCAAAACAAGTTGTGATTCTCAGACAATAATGGCCCTGGCTCAGCTTTTTGTTCTGTAGCTATGACTGTGGGAAACCAAAATCCCAAAATCTGAAGTGGACTCTTCTAACTTCACCTCTCAGTGGAGAAAAAGAATCCCCATACATCCAAATTCTGGTAATTTAAATTATTAAAATCTAATTGATTTCAGCTGTTTTTAAATTTGACTGGGTTTAGAATTCAGGTTTTCATCTTGCAATAGAAACCACCACTGTCTGCTTTTATGAGATTTCTGACCACATTTAAGCAAAGACTCATCCCATAACTGTAATGGGAAAATAGCTATTGTCTCAATAAGAAAATGATTCTTCTACACTACATCAGATTGTGCCATATCTTTCTAAGTATTAGGTTCCACTTTTTGTCTCAAATATAACAGCTTCTAAGTACAGAACTCCACTTAAAATCATCTTCTCATAACCTACTTACAGTTTACTTATATAAACTACAGCCTATATGTGCATTCCATTCTCTTTTACCTAAATAAAAAATACTTTTCCTCTAAGCCTTGATGCCCTCATTTTAAAACACACAGAAATATTTGGGAGTTTATCCCAGTTAAGAACTGAATGTGTTTCATGATTATAGCTAAAAATTGTTCTTCATTAGTTTCATAAACTTTATAACTTTGGGAATCTCAGGTTTTGCCTGTATATTTTTAATTTTTTTATGCCATTCCTCAGCCTCTAAAAATATGATTGAAAAAATCACTTCTGCTACTTTCCAGATACCTCCCCACCTGCCCCTGGAAAATTTTCATTAAACAGGATACATACCAGCACTGGTTTCAATTGCAATTTGACATGATTCTCTCCACATAATTGCCAGAAAATAAAGGATATCAAATATCAGTGAGAAGTCATATTTGATGAGCTATGATTATTGTGATTATACAAATGAGAAATGGTGCAGAAATGCTGAGATATGCCCTTTTTAAAAAGTAGTTGGAACAAAGACTGGAAAAGAGACAGCATGTACGCAACCTCTGAAGTGTGATACTTTGGTTAAGTATCTTATCCACAACAGCAAGAAAACAACTGTTATCATGGCAAGATAAGTTATTATTCAGTGGGAAATAATACCAATTGTTAAAAGGAATTTTTTAAAGCTAAAACTTACTGAGCAACAGAAGCTTCAGGAAAAAAGAAAACTAAGAAAGCTTTTGTGTGGTCTTTGGCATAAAAAACAATACAAAATCTGGAGCAAATTATGGTTGATATAAACAGTAGAATCTGGGTTTGTCTGACATCATTTATGGAATTTTAATTAACACAGAGACTGGCGAAGCTGTCAGACTATAGAGACTGAGGCAGAAAATTCAGAGTTCAGAAAGAGGTTGTGTACAACTCTATTTTATATCATCTGTTTTGAATGTTTTTGAATGTTATCTCTTTCCTTTATATGTTAAAATAAAAATATAAAAGTAAGGTTTGGTTGCCTCTATTGACAGTTTTCTCTCACAGGGATGTTTTGTCTTCCTGAACATGAATTTAGCCTATAACATGTTTACCACACCAAAAAAAATTAATTATGATATTTTTAAAATGTTGAATTATCTAATCTTTATAGATAATTTTTTATTATTATTCTAAACTGATATTATGCCATTTGTTTTACCCTACAGAAACCTTTAAACTTATAAGGATTTTGACTGTTTAGAAGACATTAGGATAGCCTCTGAGACTTTGAAAAGCAGGTGGGAAATAATTCAAAAAGCCAGATCCTACTCTCATTTATGTTAATGTGTCTTGAGCTTACAATGAAACAATTGGGAAGGGGAAAAAAAAACAACCAAGGAATAAAATCAAATATCAGCATAAAATCATATAACTAATGAGATCAAACACTGTCTTTTTTATCTTATTTTCTTATTTTGTAAACTGTAGATGTTAAGTTTGCATAAAATCTGAGCCCCTTAAATAGAAAGAGAGCTTGCCATTAAAATGTGTTTGTTCTGAAGAGCTGTGCTATTTCCTTTCCAAAAGCAGGAAACTACATATTATTGTGTCTTCTCCAGTTTAAACAGTAAATTTGAGGTTGAGGCTGAGCCTGGGCACAAATTGAGGTCTTCTGAGCTCATCCTTAGTAAGTTGTCAGCTTGACAGAAAAGATGGTCTGTCTCCCCATCATTCAAGTTAGGTTGATTTTTGGCAACAGGGAATCTATCCTTACGTACACATCTTCGGGAAATACACACACTTATTCTTGAGAAGACTGTAAATTACACTAGCCCAACTAGGAGTACGCCAGCACTATAGTTTATTTCTTGTCTGTTCATTACAGTTAATCTGCTGCTATTTATGTTATAAAAACCTAATGTACCTTATTCGCTCTTTAGATAATTCTCCAATGCCAAATTAATGGCAGTGGGAAATGATAGACAAATTCACTTTCTTTTCTGTCTTGTAAATGTATGAACCCAAGGACAAAGAATTCAAGATCTATAATGGCGTATGCAGCCTCTGAAGTAAAAGAAGATGGGGATGTATTTTGAATAAGAATAAGCTAACTAGCTTAAATTAATTAACTAGTTTGAATTAGTTAAGTAGCTTGACCAAGTTAACTAGCCTGAATATTTGGCTGATGCAAGGAAATTAAGGACAAAGTGACAAAACCTGAAAAACAAAGCAGAAAAAAAATCAGTACCCTGATTACAGGAACTGAGATGGGGAAGAAGGTCATGTCACATCTTTAAGAAGAAAAAATAAAGAAGAAAAATTATAAATAAAAAGGGTGTGGGAATTTCCTAGATGAAAATTCAAAGGCAGAAACATAAAACATAAAACAAATGGATACAATAGGGAAAATAAACAAAAAGCTTGAGTCAAGTGGAAATAGCACCCTGAAATTAGAGCCATGTGTGACAAATGGATGGAATACATGTAAGTTAAAGAAACACTTTGTTTTTTAAGATATTGAATATATATGATAGTGGGTCTTATTGCTTAGAAAAAAAAAAAGACAGAGAGGAGTGAAATAGAAGGAGAAGAAAGGCTGAATATAAAAATTAAAGGGCAAAAGTACTGCTTTTGGTCATTTAGTGCCAACACATGGTGTTAAGCTGCAATGGAACAGAACTGCACATTGTCACTCTCATATGCAAACAGTTTATCAGCATAAAAGAGCAGAATATTCAAAGGCTCACAGCCTGGATATGGACACACACAAAGCCAAAAGCCAGCAACAATTCAGTTATGGACTGGAAAAAACACATTTAGGTCTTTTTCAGTATCCATTACACTTCTTAGTGCCAAATACAGGGATAATATGTGGAGAAGAAGGGCTTCTTCTTGAACTTAGGTGGCATGTGGCTTTTTACAAATAGCACGTTTTCATCTATTCCTACCCAGTAAGCAGGGCAGCTGAAGTATCATTTGAAATACACAGGTGACCAAAATCACATCCTGGCCTGCATCAAAAGAAGTATGGCCAGCAGGTCGAGGCAGGTGATTCTGCTCTCCACTCTTGCGAGACCCCACCTGGAGTACTGCATCCAGCTCTGGGGCCCCCCAATTTAAGAACATGGACCTGTTGGAGTGAGTCCAGTGGAGGGACACAAAGACGATCAGAGGGCTGGAGCACCTCTCCTATGAAAATAGTCTGAGAAAGTTGGGGTTGTTCAGTCTGGAGAAGAAAAGGCTCCAGAGAGACATTATAGCGGCCTTTCAGTACCTAAAGGGGGCCTACAGGAAAGATGGGGAATGACTCTTTGTCAGGGAGTGTAGTGACAGGATGAGGAGTAATGATTTTAAACTGAAAGAGGGTAGATTTAGACTAGATATAAGGAAGAAATTCTTTACTGTCAGGGTGGTCAGACACTGGAACAGGTTGCCCAAAGAAGATGTGGATGCCCCATTATTGGAAGTGTTCAAGGCCAGGCTGGATGGGGCTTTGAGCAGCCTGGTCTAGTGGGAGGTGTCACTGCCCACGGCAGGGGGGCTGCAATCAGATCATCTTTAAGATCCCTTTCAACTCTAACCATTCTATGATTTTATGATTCTATAAAAGGGTGGGTGAATGTGGCATTCAGTGTAGGGGAACTAAAATAATAAATTTAATAATTACAAATAATCATACACAAAAGAACCTGGAGCAAATGATGAAAAACCTTGAACTACAAATACCAAAAAACATGGAACTCATCAGAGTTCTTCCACTGATTCTGTATGTCATCAGTATTTAGCTCAGAAAGGTCCTCGTTTCCATAAGAGACAAAGTTAAAGAGGAAAAGCTTTTTAGACAGCTGAATTGGACAAAAGTAATGGAAAGTGCCATGGTAGAATAGGAATGAACAAGTACAAGATTAAGGGTCTTGATTAAACACAGATATGACAATTCAAATAGAGCAAATAACAACAAGGAGTACTTCTCAGTTCTTTTAAAGCCAGATCATGAAGCTACAGACAGTTACAAAATATGAGAGACTTCTATATTATGCACATAAATGACATTCACAGTCCATAGGGCAGAGAGCAGAAGGAGATGCTAAAGCAGGAAAGGAACACACTGAGAATTTGGATAGACATCTTGAAAAGAACCATGTCAGAAACAATGACAATATGTCAGGTCTGGTTTGTTTTCCTTTTCCAACACGATGGCAAAATAAAAAGCGTACATTTTCAGAGAGTGGAGAGACCAATAAGGATTGCTAAGACGATCATGTCCCTTAAAAATCTTTGCTGCAACTTCCACTTCTAAGTATGCTCTGCTTCCCTTTTACTGGTAGTATGTATACGGTGCAGACAAATGCTTGAAACTGGATGTTCAGAGGACATGAGAGGCTTAGAAGACAAGACACCATTCACATTTGCATAATTGCTTTATCTATGGCACAGATACTTAGCCTCTGGTTTTGGTAAAACCTGTGAAGTTATCTGTGAGCTTTGACTCAGCTTATTAGCAGGCTTACTGCAGCCAAGAAATCAATGTACCACAGAGCAAACTATCTTTTCCAGAGATACGGAAAATGGGCATGGGAAAATGGACTAATGCACACACTGCTTGAAAAGTTCACAGTGTCACCACTCCATGATCATACCTGCACTACTTATCAGTGTAATAATGATGTATCAGTGTGTTAATGAGAACAAAGCGTAGGCAACTGGGACTCCTGTGCCTTGTCAGATTCCCTATAAGAACTCAGCCTTTGGGCTGAACGAGGACAACAGCAAAGACAATACAAGTTTTAACCTATCTCTGCATCTGAGCCCAGCACATATTTATTGTGTCTGTTCTATGCAGTAGGAAGTTGGCACATACGTACTGGCTCACGTGCAATAGGTATTTTCCAGTTCACAGGTGGAGAAACAAGACTTGATGTTAAAACTAGTTTAATGTACTTATTTTTATTTAAGGAAGAATGAACTTGTAGCACTACAACTAAGCCATTCCTGGCCTTATGTTCAAGCCAAAAGGCACATTTGGAGATCATCCCATGTGAGCAGCATCACATGCTTCCAGAGGGAAAAGAGGTAGTAGGGGAACATCATAGGATTGCTTCTTGTCAGCGCTGGCTGGAGACTTACATCACATTAAGCACCCTAATCAGGTTGAAGCACATTTCAATGCAATATGCTCCGTGTATTCTTGTCCTCTTACATGAACAGGCAAAGTAGACACTTGTTACAATACCGTTAGCTGTACATGCATTTCTTGCTCAATTGGGCATGACCTGTTGCAAACCCTATCTTGTCTTGAAACACATTTTTTGGTCACGAATTTTTGTAATTTAACATTACTGGACAGTGATTGTCACACTTGAAAGGAAATCTTTAACATATTTTTAATTCTTAATATTAATGCAGTGGTAAAAAAAGATATTAAAATCCCATTTTCAATACTTACCTATTGGTTTTTACAGTACCAAGCAAAAAGTACCATGTAATAAATATATCATGCCACCTTTTTCTTTTAGGCAAAGTTTAAAGATTACCTTGACTTTTTAGAATACAACTTAGTGATTGCCATCCATGACACCTTCAATCAATGGGAAAAAGCATTCTGTAGGTTTTATTCATCCAGAACTGTAAAAAGTATAGAGTGAATAATAACATTTGCCTGGCAAGCTGCTAAGGATGCACAGGGTAGAAATTAATCCAGCTTGCTTTTGAGTGGGTGATGGACACGCCTTCACACTGCCAGCAGAAAACCTTTCAACTTGGAGGTGAACCAAGGAGCTCAAAAATGGATGCAGTAGATATGAAATATGAAGAAACTCCTCTGGATTACTCTTATGACGATAAATATGCTTCATCATTGTGTAAGGCTGAATTTCCCCACCTCAGTATTATACATCTAGAGCTCACATAATTCCACAAAGAACAACATGAAACTGAGGTGCCTAATTTAAACTGCTTTATGCCAAAATCTTCCAAGATTAACTTCCATACAGTATAGTTCACACAGCTGTTTTTTAACATTAACCGGCAAAAGGAGAGCACAGACATAGATATAGGAGCAAAAACAAGAGTGCTCCTAGCTCTAATAGAAACAGTGTGGGCTATATAGAGGACAAACACATGGCTTGAGGAAAAGGCAGGGTGCTACTAAACACTTTCATGCTAGGTAGATGTTTCTGTTTTTCTTTCCTGATGCATAGCTCTCCAGTTAGTGCATCACCTTATGAAATGTACAGTTCTTCTATGTCATCTTCCAGAACATTGCTATTTGGGGTATTTACTGAAAGCCACGTTTCATCACCTTGCTTCTACAAAACTCCACCAGGCCTTTATAATCCATGACCTATGACTACAATTCATGGTGCACATTTTGATGGTTATTTTAAAATTTATCAAAAATTGTGGGATCTAATTACTTGTTGAACATGTGCATGTTTGACAAGCACACAGAAACAGAACAACAACAAACTCTTAAAACAAGTTTTATTTTCCTTTATCTAAAGACACCTTCCTTCATTTTATATAATTTCTCTATTCAGAGGTACTGGACACATCATTGAGCCCCACTTGGAGACTCTGAGCATATGTAATAATCTTCTGTGATTGTTTTTAATCTCAGTATGGTTTGTAGTGGAAATTTGATAACTGGAAAATTCTGTATTAGTATTTTGTGAAGTCTGAATATTTTTCATAGCTATTTGTAGCTATTTGCACTTCTAATGATTTAAAGCCACACAAGACATTGTATTAAGCATCTAAGACCAATTGTGTCAACTGTTGAACCTCAATGGCATTTCAAAACAGCAAGTTTGTATACCTAAGTAAAAACTCTTTTTACTGAACTTTCTTCTTGACAATCGATATATTTATCCTTTCCGTTTCTTATGAGACTTCCAAATGCTATACCTTCCCATTTTACATATGAAGAAATGCAGCAAAAAGATCACATGTCTTGTCCGAGATCAGACAGACAGTCTATGGCAAAACCATGAACTCAAAATCCCAGGATACCACTGTAGTCATTGGACCTCTCTTCAATTTTTACAGAACTACCCTCTCTGTCAAATATCCGCTTTAAACTTGTTGACTTTTGAAATTACTTATCTTTTGAAAATGACAAAGATGTGTGAAATGCTTTACAATTTTCATCAAAGTGAAATGAAAGCCCTGAAATATGAAAATGACAGCATTTCCCTCTAGTGGCTTTCCTAATATTTCATAGCGTCAGTAAGAAAAGATTTTTTTCTTTAGCTTTTCTCTTTTGGCCTTTTATTTCCATACAGATTTTTTTCTCTCACTGAAGAACTCAGTTTTTAAATTTCTTCCAAATAAATCTTACTTCTTGCACTTTTACTTTACACCAAAAAAAAAAAAATGAAGAGAAAGATGGAAGAAAAATTTTATCAATTCTTTTTTAACTCAAAGACATTTGAATATATTAATTCCCATCCCAGATACAGTTAAAAAACCAAACCAAAGCAAACCAAAACACACTGAGGAGTAAATCCACCCTGAGGAGTAGAGGTCTAGCAATAGTTCTTTCCATTCCTCTTCTGGATTCATCCTTCCTCAGTTCTTTCATAATCACTGTACAAAGGCATTTGAGCATCCTTAGAGCATCTTTTAGAAAAAAACCCAAACCATTGTAAGTAATTAACAAGATCAGTCTTTTTCAGGTATTTAAAGTTGCAAAAAAACCCCAAAAGAAATGAAGAGTGTGAATTCACATGCGTTAGTAATTTAGGTCTTCATATTTTTCTTTATAAAATAAGAAATATATCAGTGAAATGTAAAGATTTTTTTTTTTCCTAAAACACATACAGGTCAAAATAAAGGAGTTTTTTTTCCATTTCAGGATGCTGGTAATTCAAAAGACAAAAAAGTTTTTAAAAATAGATGATAGTGCAAGCTTTGTTGTTAGTTGTTGCTAGGGTTTTGGTTGGTTTTTTTTTTTTTTGCGCATGCGTGCTTTGTTGTTGAGTTGTGGGGTTTTTTACAGAGTTACTTAAAATTTCTAAAAGGATTCAAAATGGATTGCTCTGTAACAATATGAAATTGATATGTATCAATAGATAAACATGGTAACAACCAATTCTTCCTGGGAACTTCTACTTTTGTTACTGTTAAATCAACAGATTTCTAAAACAACAGACTATTTCCCTCTGAATCCATAACACTATTTTCTGATGCACATCAACCACTTACCAATGTTTTTTCCCTCTTATTTTTCAGTACAGAGAGGAGAGCTGGACTGACTTAACAATGACTTGATGCCTCAACGGACTCTGCTTATTAGTCTATTGTAATTTAAGTATTTTTTCTTCATGCAATTTATTCTATATGGAGTGTGCTGTTAGAGATAAAGAGCTTTACTATGGCACTGAGCTTGGTTAGGTTTAGGGGTCAGTCTGGATAGGGTTGAGAGGAATATCATCAGCTTCAAAAGCATAAGAGGAACAGTCAAATGTTTTTCTAGAAAGCCTCCAAGCAATTATGGTTACTGTGTATAGCCTTTATTAATACCTTTTCTGTAGAGACCACCCATATATTTGGCACACTGCAGAGACCATTGGGGAAAGGGAGTTCAGCCTGTTTAGAATATAGGTAACTTGCTACTTTGACTTTTTAAACTTCTGAAGTGGAGGAAGAAGGGAATAAATGACAAAACCAAAGATAGGACATGATTCCAGAGGAACCACCCACAGGAATCACCTGATAATGCCCATCCATATTCAGATTTAGCTGACTGGTGGTATGAGAATCTGTGGTATTTTATATGTTATTTCTTAATAGTAGCATTCTCAGGAATATTAAAGCATCTGCCACTGATTTCGAGTAACATTCAAGGTGATTCTGGGAAGTCAGACACGGGGATCAAGTGAGTAATTGTTATTGGTATAGCACGGAAAACAATTCTGACTTTCAGCTGTTCAACAAGTACAAGTAATTTACCTGTAGCTCCCTGTACATTGCAACACAAACTGGTATCCAAGGTTTGTTCAAATCACACCTCATTGAAAAAAGCACCTGACAAATGACTGAAATGAGCCATACTCATTATGAATCAAAGTGACCCAGACTGCTTATGGAAAGCAGTGTTTTAAAGGTAGCAAGGTACCTTTCTGTGCTTTATCATCTAGATAAAACACCATCTATGATGTTAAGGATAACAGCAACTATACTATTTTAATGAGCTACTCCCTAGAGTTACCAGAACATTCTTTTGCAAAACTGTCTGTTTTGATTAGGACAAAGCTATTATTCTAGATGGTCCAAAACATTTAAGGTTATATAAGAGAAAAAACTTGGAACTATTGTTAATTCTGACAGCTGATTGCATTCTAATTTATTTCTTACTTTCTATCCATCAACAATGTATAATTTTGGTGTCCTAACTAAAGGGGGAATACATAATTCTTTTTTGAGATTGTTCTTTCAACTAGCCTTTGGTGATAGTCTCAAATTTAAAAGGTGTTTGTGCATTTTCAGAGAATTTGCTCCTGCTTCCTAAAGAAAAATGGAGAAAGACAGGGTAAGATGAGGGTGCCTGCAGCTATTGCAGACTCCTGTTGGCTTGTTTGACAAGATCCTACCGGTGCAGATGGGCAATAGTCTATTGCAGAGATGGATATTAGTACAAGAACCAGAAAAAAAATATATCTCATACTGCGTCCATTCAAAGATCAAGAATAACAGTACAAAACAAGAACAGCCTTAAAAAAAATAAATCAGGCCAGTCTGGTTTTTATGAAACATACAGAAAAAAATAAAACGATCTCACACTGTGCCTGATATGTAAAGAATGTAAATAAAAAGCGAGAATGGCATTTTAAAAATTATGTATACCAAGACAGCGTGGTCCTTACAAAACCAAAAAAAGCACAGAAATGGATTTGGTTGGGTTTTTTTTAAACATAATCACCACAAAACTTCAAGATGTTAATGAAATAAGTCTACAGAATCCTCAAGCTGCTGGAAAAACTGGCAAATTGAATTACAGGTAGAATAGTTTCATGGTTCTTGCCACATATTGCTGAGGGGCTGATAGTGCAATGCATATTTAAGCAACACTAAGCAGCTATACAAGATGAAAATCACTGCATGCATATCAATGGCCTTCTCCTGCTAAAACTCCATGGGGACAATAGGCAATTACCTAAACAAAAAAGTTGAAATAATTTGTAATAAATGAATTCATGCTGTCATTAGTTAAAAAAATGAAAAGTATTTTGAAGATTCCTAGGGGTAGGATAACACTAACCGTTGGCTGTCATTTCTTCTAAACCCTATTACAGGGAACGCGGGTAATGCTAAGCATCAAAGAAATTTCTAACCAGAAGAGCTATCTCAATCTTCTAGCAATTAAGATATATTTTCTGACATTTATTCTTTTTTCTGGGTATTGTGGTTGAAATTTGTGGGTAATTTTAGACAAGCTTCTGACAGACAAATACTATTGTTTTCACAGCCAACTGTTAGATATATATTGGATTCTTTTAGTGATCCTCAGAACAGGTACCAGCATCTCTACATACATGAGGAATTTATTCCTTCTTACTCCTAGCTTTCTAGAGAGAGCTGTATCTACTGATGTCCTCTCAATGGCCTATATTTTATGCTGGTATAACTTAGAAACATTTAGCTGACATCAGTTGAACTTACCCTTTTTTATTCTCGGAGGTGAAGGATCAATTTCTAAAAGATATGCAAATAATTACAAACCTTTGTAAGACTTCCAGTTCCTTTTGGGGGGGCTATCTAAGTAGCATAAAACACATATCTATTTTTTATCTCATTTTATCATGTTCTTTTGGGTCAAGGCTTGTACTCCATCAGAAAACAGCACAATGGGGAAGGAGGAAAGAAAGAGAGATGAAATACGCTAAGTAGAAGAAGGAAGTTTACAGTAAGTGGAAGAATGGACTAAACTGTTGGGAAGATTATAAGAATGCCGCCAGAGCGTGCAGGGATGAAACGAGGAAAGCCAAGGCGGCCTTGGAACTAAACCTGGCAAAGGATGTCAAGCTCAACAGGAAGGGCTTCTTCAAGTATATTGGAGGCAAAAGGAAGACCAGAGAATTTGTGGGCCCACTGCTGAATGAAATAGGAGACATGGTGATGGAGGATGCAGAGAAGGCGGAGTTACTGAATGCCTTCTTTGCTTCGGTCTTTACTGCCCAGCCCAGCCCTCAGGAGTCCCAGGCCTTGGAGAAAGTAATGGGGAAAGAGGAAGACTTCCCCTGGGTTGAGGAGGATTCAGTGAGGGATCAGTTAGGTCAATTAGATATTCACAAGTCCATGGGTCCTGATGGGATGTACCCGAGAGTGCTGAGGGAGCTGGCAGAAGTCATTGCTGGGCCACTCTCCACCATCTTTGAAAGGTCCTGGAGAACAGGCGAGGTGCCTGAAGACTGGAGGAAAGCCAATGTCACTCCAGTCTTCAAAACGCGCAAGAAGGAGGACCCGGGGAATTACAGGCCGGTCAGCCTCACCCCCATCCCTGGAAAGATGATGGAACAGCTCGTTCTGGATACCATCTCATGGCATGTAGAGGAAAAGGCGGCTATCAGAAGTACTCAACATGGATTCACCAAGGGGAAATCATGCCTGACTAATCTGATAGCCTTCCATGATGGCGTGACTGGATGGATAGATGAGGTGAGAGCGGTAGATGTGGTCTACCTTGAGTTAAGCAAGGTGTTTGACACAGTCAACTGCCGTTGGTAACTTCCTTAGAAGAAAATCTAAACAGAAACAAAGAAATGTAAATGTTCCCACAACAGGAAGAAGGTTACATTTTCCCTTGCTGTTTGTTTGCAAATAACCCTGACTCATGCTTCATATTCTCCTTTTCTGTCTTCATTTCAACACTGAATATTACATTTACTGGGCCTCCCTATCTGTAAATTTTTATCCTTTTGAAATACTGTCATTCATTATTTTTGTTTGTGTTAGAATTTAGTTATAACCACTAACTGAACTCACCCAACTTTAGCTTTTGAAAAAAGTGACACAGTTCTAAACCACTCTCAGAATCTGCAAATATAGACTTGCCCTTGATTTTTCTAGTATGCAAGAAACAAGCATTAAGGCAACGCAAAAGCACTTTATCACACCTAAACAATTCATCAATTGCTTCATAATTCCAAATAAGCGTAGGAGAGAAAGAATAACAAGGGCATAAGAATGGAGCATCTAAGTGATGAGGGGGGTAAAGGAGCAGGGGGAAGAAATGGGGAAAACTGATTAAGAAAAAACTTAATGACTTTCTATTTAGGAATAAATTTGTTCTTGGCTGGACACACACATACACAAACACAAAAGGTTTGAGGAAAAGAGAACAAAATTAATTTTTGAATTTTGGCTGTTTCCAACAGAGAAGGGAAAGAAATGTCAGGAATGAAACAAAAACACAATTTTCCCCCAAATGAAGGGGGGAAAAAAAAAAAAAAAACAAACCAGAAAAAAATAAAAGCTTTTGCAACCCTTTGCTTTGACCGTATGAACTATATGTAGCTACTCCAAGAGAAAGTTTCATTTTTGTTTTCTCATGGATAGAAGCAAATGTCAGAGTGGTGTGTGTTTCTTCAGCACAATGAAGCGGAGGAGTGGATAAGGGGCTTTATTGTCTCACAATCAATCCAAAAAAAGAGGAAAAAAAAGAAGAAAAGAAGGAGTCACAAAAAAAAAAAGAGCTTGGTACTTGCTCTTCATACCTGTGTTGCTGTGAGCTTCTGGCTAGGCTTTCTTAGTGTAATGCCAGCGGCTTAAGACCAACATAAGCACAGCTGTGTGTGCAGAAAGCAGATCACAGACTCTGATCATGAATGGGAGAGCCAAGTTGATTCTACTATTATCTCATCGACTTTAAATCATTTTAGAGGCCACTACATTCTGAAATTACTCATTTAAATTGTGATAGATTGCATCAGTTTATATCCAGGGAGGCAATAAAGAGAAAGCTTATGTTCACCTCTCAATAATGCAGCATCTCCCAATATTATGCCTCAATGATAATAGGAATACTATCCCTTATGGCTTTTTTGATACTTAAAAGCCATTAGAGCTCGACAGCATGCTATGCACTGGTAAACGTTATTGTTTGACTGACGAGTCCACTTTTTTGAGAGAGTGACTGTAGTACTATGAAATCAGGTAATAGAGAATTCAGGCACAACAGGTCTGCACTTACCAGTAGTTTATTATATTCTAGAAGTGATTCAATAGGATTGAAAAGATGTAATATAATTCAAGCACTTCCCTTTCAGTACACAGTCACTGCTACAAACAGCCACTTTTTGCAGAGATATAAAAATAAAACTTTAAAAGAGGCCTTTGGAGGTCAGGTAGTCAGACCTCCTGCTCAAAGCAGTGCTAACTTCAAATTTAGATCAGCTTACTCATGTTTTTCTCCAGTCAAATTTTGAGGATCTTCAGAGAGGAAGATTTTATAATTTTCTGGATTACCCTTTCCTGTCTTAGCCACCCTCATTGTGAAGATTCTTATTTTTACATTAAGCAGGAGATTATCTGACTAAAGGCTAATTGAATTAAGCAGAAAAACTCAGTGAATGTCAGAGGAGCAATGGCAGGGTGGGGATAACCCCTGGGTCTTACATCCCTCCAAAACTGTCTTTAGGTAAGTAGGAAGTAGAAATCCCCTGCCTCCAGATGTCCACCAGATTCAGCTACATGTAAGTTTCCATTATTATAACTGGTGACACTGGTGACAAGTGGTTGTCCTTCCACTGTGTATCTCTTGTCCTGTTTCCTGCTTTCTTTCCTTTTTCTCTATAACGTTTCTGTAGTGTTGTCTTCTTCCTCTGTTTAAACAAACCCAGTACCTTTAGCTCCTAAGCATTTTAATGATCCTCCACTTGATTGTCTCTAGTCTGACAATATCTCTGTTGTACTTGGGAAAAGCCCATTTGCATGCTGAATAGTGGGGAATGGGTACTTCCCTCAACTTACTACAATACCGCTAACACAAGTCTGTGTGTAGTTACCAAGAATGCACTGCTGGCTTTTGCTCAGGTTGCTGTTCACCAAGCCTCCTTGGCTCTCTTCTGCAGAGCAGTTCGCTCTCCAGCCGGTACCGATGCAGGTGTAGGGCTTTGCATTTATCTTTGCTTCATGCTCAGTAGAAGACTAAGCAGAAATACCACTATGGCAGGCAAGCTGCAAGCCTCTTAGGACAGCAGGTCTCACTGGCAGATGACCGTCCCTAGCTTTCATAACAGAAGACTGTCCTTGACTATTATTACTTGTGGCTTCTCCTGTGGCACTGGAGCTGATTCATCAGACAGGTGTGGCTCTCCCAGATGCCTGTCCTGACAAAATTTGCTCTTTTGCCAGATCTCTACAGTTTTCCCACATCTGCAGGTAGAGAAAGAGTCTTCTGGTGGCCAGAATTTAACATCGTTCAGTTTCTACCCTTGAGGAAATCCATCTGTATTGACTGTAGCTTCTGGGAGGCCCTACTGGGAGGCCCTATTCTTGTGGGAGGTGGAGCTTGGATTCCTCCTTTTCCTCCTCTGCCTTGAGTCTTTGCAAAAAACCTTTTGATCTCCCATTCATTCCCCTTATGCTATGCAGTGTGCTCACCTGGCAACACAGTGATTCAACCAGAGTGCACATCAACCACTGATGAGGCTGTCATCACCACCAGCTACAGCCTCAGGGAAGAGCTATGAAATCAAATTGCTGCTGAATAGTCAAATATTCACTGCTTAACTAGGCTCTCCTCCCACTGATGTAACCTTCCAACCCTTCAGTAGTTTTGGAGGGATTTTTCAGAAGTATATTAAGATGCACCACATGCAGGACACTGTAGTACTATAAATGCATGAGTAAACTAAGAGTAAAAAGATATTCCTAGCTCTGCCTCTTCATTTCCAAACACATACACAGGGAGCGACTATTTTTCTTCCACACATACAGCCTTCTGGGGACTGGATTTTAGTGTGTCT
This sequence comes from Rhinoptilus africanus, assembly GCA_013400135.1. Classification (NCBI taxonomy): domain Eukaryota; kingdom Metazoa; phylum Chordata; class Aves; order Charadriiformes; family Glareolidae; genus Rhinoptilus; species Rhinoptilus africanus. The sequence continues at coordinate 32,858 of VXBO01011197.1, forward strand.
CTGTACAGCATCTAGCCCTCTGGAGCTTCTGTCTTAGAACTGAACTTCAAGGTGTGACTGCTTTAAGTAATCAAATTATTGCATGTGTTTCTGAATGCAGCTAATTGCTACCTTTTTAACACTGATACATGACATCATCATCATTTTAAAATGCAGTAGAGAATAAGTAACAGAATCTGTGGATGATCACCAGCCAGCCTATTTTAACATTTAGCTGATGAGTCTTTGAGTATGTTTCCCATCAGGGTAAGTCTCTAAATGAAGATCTGCACAATGCCATTACTGGTGAAGGAAAAGGCAGCAGCTGCATTTAATTAAAAATTCATAATAGCTTTGATTGTAAACACTCTCTGTCTCACTTAGTTGTATCTTTTGCCCCCAGGGCTCTTGACCAAACCTGAATTATTTGGAAAGACTGAATGCAAATGGTCCAGATATTTTTTCACATGATGAGAACTAAAAATATTTAAATTTTTAGTTGTAAAAATATTATTCTATTATAAAAATATTTTCTTGAACAGCTATATAGCTGGAAAGGCTGTTAATAGAAAGTTGAGATTTCACTTGGCATCTGAACAGTCTATGTTGAGGAGACATGGCTGTCTATGTTCCAGTATTCAGTTCCTGAATTAGGACTAAAAAAATGAGGTCTGCATGTAAACACCCATTCCTCACAAACAATTTCTTCTGCATTTATAAAGATTTATATAAAAAGTGGTTGCTTTTTATATGCAGGTATAAATTATCTTGAAAAGTGGAAGTTATACAGAGAGTAGACTGGGCTGAATAAATGCTAGTTGCTTGGGATATTGAGGGCCTGAGAAACAGGAAAGTTTGGTGGATATAAACTACATGATATTTCATCCTTATGATCCTAAAAAGCTAGAAAAATCTTGGAAAATATGTTTCTGTTACTTACTTAGTTCTGTAAACAGATTTTAAAACTCAATATACAGTTCAGTAAAGTACTCAACAGACAGAAATTGTCCTTGTTAATGATGTACATGCAATCTGTAAAGAAGTCTTCTACGCTCCTCTTCACACCAAAGAGAAGACCCAGCTCAAGATTTCTCCATCTTTTTTTATGGCTTATTCTATCACTAGGTGAAATATTGATATCTTTGGAAACACCCACCCTCCCCAAGAAAATAAGGATACTTCTCCAGAAACAAGACGATTTGATATTTGGCATGATAATTAATGTCCTTCTAAAAAGGCAGAAAGAAAAATTAGAAAAAAAAAAAAGAATTTTATGCTTCATGTTATTAGTTAATATATTTCATCCAGTTTATATCTCCACCATTTTCTGAGTCCCTTTTTCTTGCTCTTTGCTCAACTAACACTGCATTCTGTAAGGTGCCTCTCTTGAACAGAAGGTGCAATAAAAATGTAATTTACATTAACAAAACCCAGTAAATCTGAGGAGAGAAGTCAAGGTCCAGAACACAGAGATGACTGTTTATGTACCCTTGCATAGTGTGGATGTTAACACTCAGCAACACTTAAAAGAAATCATTTCTCATTCAACATTCATTGTATTGTAACTACAGATTTAGTAACACACTGGCAGTTTCTATTGATTAATCCAGGGATACTGTGGAAATTTGAAACATACTGAAAGTGCCTTTAAAAGGAGATACTGATTTTATTTGGGAAGAATGGCATACAAGTCTGCAAAAAAGAGGTGAGCAGGGTAATTCTTTTAGAGTAGTAAGAGCTGATGAGCCATAAGTTATCATATTGTATGTGCTCTTCTGTGAAAACTGTTTATATTTCAAAAACAATCATTTAAGTCCCTTATAGCAGGTTAGGATGATAAAGATTGTCATTTGCATTGATGGAGGTGAAAAAGAGAAAGAAGAGACATACATGTTTTTATTGAACAACTAGAACTTGAGGAGAACTATGTAAATTTAGGAGTAAGACAACTAATGATTATAGGATATTGTCAAGTGTATGCTAGTTATGACTCATTTTGAACTCACTTGATGCTTACTAGTTGCTGAATCTTTAAAATATATGAATTGAAGCAAATACATGGTGACTTAGTGCACACCCAGGCACATGAATGTTGTCAAGCATTACTGGATTTGATATCTAGTAAAATAATCTGATATTTGGAGAAAAATTCTATTATCATTCCACCATAGGAATTCTCTAAATAATTTTTTGTGATATGAGGGTGGTAAGACACTGGAGTATGTTGTTCGGAGAAGTTGTAGGTGCCCCACCATTGTAAGTGTTCAAGGCAAGGCTGCATGGGGCTTTAAGCAGCCTGGTCTAGTGAAAGATGTCCCTGCTCATGGCAGGAGCATTGGCCTACATGATCTTTGAAAGTCCCTTCCAACCTAAACCATTCTATGATTTTTTTCTGCAAACTGCTTTTTAAATTCTTTTTTTTTACCTCATTTTCTGGTTTGACACAGTAGTAGATTCTTTTGAAATTATTTAAAACCAAGAAACTTGAGAGTCATTTCACAGAATAAGGACTTGAGCCATCATGACTTGATGATTTATCTTCATTTAACTTATTGCAATATCCATCTCTGCTATTGTTATGCAGCTGAAGTTTCCATAAATTATCAGAAATGCTCTCATTTCAGTTATTGAGAATCTCCTCATGAAATTCAGAGGGCAAAGATTTGTACCACTGCTGAGCATATTTGAATGAACTACTCTCTTTAGCAATGGTGTCACTGGTAAAATCACTATATGAGTAAAGTCTTTCCTATATATTTTTCATATATGGGCATATATATATATTTTTATATGTATGCATACCCACAAAGAAGCAAACCAAAACTTCAAATCAAGGTCAATTTCTATAGAAAATTAACCTAATATCATGAAGGAATCTGTAGTTATTTGCATTTACAGAGTTTAAAAAATTTAACAGGAATTATCTTTTTTTAAATAAGCAAGTCCTTGAAAGTTAAAGGACTCAAACTTTTTGGCCTGTCTGATGTTATTTAACAAGCTTCCTCCCTCCACCTACTGCCTTCTTAATGTGATTTGGTAATTTCATGTCTCTGGAATGTCAGCAAGAGTAATAAAATAGCAATTTAAGAACATGTTAAAAGCCGATCTAAATGGCACTATTCTTCTGAAGCTGTTAAAAACAGAACTCACAGCAAGTCCTCGTATTGTTAGACAGGTCTGAAACTTCCATGCTTAAAAAGAATTGTTGTTTTGGCTCAGGGGATATTCTTTAAGATGAGGGGCAAATTCAGAACTAACAGACTAATAACTTCTCATAGCAGATTACACATTTGTCTTCTCACACTCTTCTAAAGAATGCCCACCCCTTTACTACTCTTCCTCTCCACCCTGATTTTTTTATAGCACAGATGTTGATACATTTTATAATTAAAAAGTAAATATTATTACTGAAGAAGGAGAAACCTTACACAGTTCAGAGTCCTGGCATAACATCCAATGGTATATATGCTGATTTCAAGTTTTTTGGATGTGCCTAACTGTTTTCCTAGTCTTGGAGGACTGATATACCCTTTTTTTTTTTTTTTTTTAAAGTACCTGGAAGAGGTAGTGAAAGGATGGAGAGAAAAAAGTGGGAGAAGGAAGGCTATAATTAGGAACTTTCATTACTGAGAATTAGGTGAAGCAAAAAATTAGGCAAGAAATTAGATTTCCAATGTGTCTTACTCCTCCCACCACTTAGGGGCCTTCAGCTGACAACACTGCAGGTGCATCCACATTAGCATTATAGTTCTGATCAGGGAATGCATTTCTGAAATCAATCCCCTGATTGACCAAATATATAATAGTTCAGTTTGCACTGCGGATGATCTCAGAAAGCATGGCGGGATGACTTTCAGAAGAGAGTAAAGGGGAAGACACATTCCATGTGCATCCCTACTGAACTCCACCATGAGGGAACAGTCAGTCCACAGCAAAAGTCTAGAAATGGGTCAAAGCACTGTACCTGTAAATATTAGGCTCTCAATACCAACTGCTTGGCTGTATAGATCTGTTCCTATTGGTCTGCATTATATATGCTGCCAGTCTACAAGAACATTGTTCAACCCAAGGTTCCCTTCAAGAGTAAAGTAATTGGTTCTCCTGTCCTTTCCCTACTCCTGCTGCCTGCCCCTCTTTACCCCTCCAAAAAAGAGAACTGAAACAGTCTCCTTATGAACTGAAACCAAATGGGATAGAAAAGTCTTTACAGTACTTTTGAAGTTCAGACACAAGCAAGGAAGTTGCAGAGAAAAAAGTGGCTCAGGCAAAGGTATTATTGCATGAATTGTGTCCTTCTAAATTGCCCCTGTACTAAGTACTACTTTTGATGATCAGGTGATTCTGTAATCCACTATGGATATTTGTCTTGAGTCTCCTTCTGGGAGGTCTTCATCTGACCAGCAATTAAAAGTGTCATTAACTCTTGAAATACATAGTGGGGAAGCTACATAGTGGGGTATCTGAAAGAAAATATGTAGACATTTATCAAGACATCATTGGAGTAAATGTCTGTAGAAAAACGTGCTTCCTAACTGAAACTGTGTGATTTATTTACAGAGGGTTTTAATATCCAGGACAAATTTGGTAATACTTCACCTCCTACCAAGAGAAGCAATTGCAATACGCACATGGAGATACTACAATGATGGACTTCATCATTCTGATTTAGAAGGGATAAAGAACTATTTCTATATTTTGGAGAGCTTTCCAGTCTCTGTAACAGGATATGGCTACCTAAGTCCCACATCTGTCCTCTTCAAATGGGTAGCTCAACTCCATCTTCTCACAAGAATGATAACTTGTTCCTTCCCACAAGAAACAGAATATCAGTAGTAAAACAATGCCTATCAGCATTATGTTACCAAATGTCCCAGAACCATCCTCAGAAGTGAAAAAAATATGGATTTTCATGACACATTTGCACGACCCATTGCTTCTCTCCACTGACACCTGCCTAGCTTCCCCAACTGTCTCCCCTTCAGAGATGGTCCTGTGATACAATCTACACTGCCTTTCCACTGCAAATTGTGGTCTCAGCTGCCATCTTTCTATCAGAAGGTAAAAGTATATTGGCAAAAAGCAATAGAAAATACCATGGACTAGGAGAGCTACTATAGTCAGGGTGACTATCAACACTTACTCCTCCTATATGGAACTGAATGGGATTGTCAATCTCCTGTCCTGAGCAGATTTAACCCTACTTATTTTGGTAGATAGGAAAGCTGTGAAAAGTGGTGGGGTAATGTTGTCCCAATGGGAAACATCCACCAGTCATGCCCTGCTTCATCTTGTTTCCTTCCTTTCTCTTCCTTCCCTGGAAGATCAAGTACCAAATAACACTATTTTGCTCTGTGCCAAATCTTTTCTAAAGCAAGAATTATAACAAGCAAGGAAAATTCCTATAATGCAGCTGAAATTTTTAATGGATTTTCAAGTGTTTGAAAAGAAAGAACAATGAAAAAGAAAAAGGGGAAAGACAAGCCATTTTGTGCATTGTGTTCCTTATGTGTTCTAAATAAAACTTCCAATGGAAAAGCTATCATTAAACTCCAAGGTCTTATTGGGAAACTGAACAACAATTCCAACAGTGTAATTGTTTCCAAAAAGATTCGTTGTGTTGAATTCACAGTATGTGTGATACTTCCAAAACTTCGGCTACAGCAGTTGGTCTAATTAAGGAGCAGCTATGTTCATCATTGAGTATGAATGCCTGAAAAGGCCTTCAGTCCTCAACTACAAATATTCAGTCTGTATTTTCTGTGTTTGATGGTCACGGAGGGTCTGCAGGCCTATATTAAGTACAGCTGCAAGCCTGCTTTTGCTGCTGGCCGCTGCTGCCTCCCAACAGTGTGGGATCTCTCCTGTGTGCAACTCTTATTTCAGGGGACATGCTGTGCCACTTTTGAAATTTGTTCCTTGTCCCAAAGTCATCTGATGGTGTCATCTACAGCCAAAGATGTCTCCTGGATTCCTGTACCAGCTTACTGTATTAGACAGCACACATAGCACAACCATGCATAAAACACCTGGAACTCTGGTTTTTGCAATCCCTTGAAGCCCGATCGGGTCTGATTTCCCTCTTCCTGTCTCAGTGGCCAAGATACAGAAGTTTGGCTCTGAATGATAAATCTGGAACATTGACACAGACCATAAAAGCTAGTAAAACACCAAAGCTGAGTGATTGCTTTCACTCTATATGTTTTACATATGACATTATTTATAATTGTGATATGTATAACAAGCAAGCTTTGAAGCCTGATTTCTCTCGATGGCATAGACATAGAGGAGCTTTTAATCTAAGTTTAAATTGGCACTGACTGCTGCTATAATGTTTTGGAAACTTATAAGCCCAGAAATGTGCAACAGTACCTTATGAATCCCCTTTGACTTCCTGCCAGGGTGGCACAGCAAAGGCCTAAAAACATTTGGTATTTTCTCACATGAAGTTTTATTTACAGAGATGAAGAGAGGTGAAATGCGTATATGTTGATTTGTGGCTGACAGAAAATTCTGAAGGAAAGACACAGGAAAAGCCAGGGGGAGTCAGACCTGGCAGAGATGTTATCTGTATTGCATGAGGACGATCCAAGCATGCGGTTGATTTCTGGTACAGCGCAAGATGGCAAGACCAGGCTGGGCTCTGAGGGCAGACTACACTGTAGTAAGTGGTGCAATAAGATTCCAGGGAACCATTGTAATAGTATTAATGTCTTCAGAAAGCTCATGAAATAAGAGAATGTCTAATGACTTTTTAAAGTATGTTATTTCTGGAGAGCATTTCCAAAGTGGATTCCAATTAATAATCCAGATTTCTGAAGACAGAAATCTCCAGACCTTCAATCTGATGAAGACATGCAACTGAGAAGTCAGAAGTTGCAACTTTATGTCTGCAAAGGGGCTTCAGCTTTCAATAGCAGGAGAAAATGTAGTTGACTTAATTCCTTTTTTCTAAGGAAATTTAATTTGTTTCTTAAGTTTAACTTAAAAAAAAAAAAAGTGAATACTTACACTCTACTTATACTTCTACTCTGCTTTCTGTTTACTGACTCATTTCATCCAGCAGCTTCAATACATATTACATATTCAAAGCTTTGGACATATGCAAGAGAAAACCAACTAGACTGATTGACAGGAGTGTTAAAATAGACAATAGACATGTTTGTAAGAATGTTTTATTAAATAGATCCCCACTAATAGAGGAACTTTTTTACTCTGTTATTTAAATTTTTTTGTGAAGCTTTGAAATATGTGCATTTAAATAAATCTTACTCTTCATAAGCCATGTAATTTTAATGAAGCTAAATATAAAAGAAGTTATATAAAACAATAAATATAGATTCTTTTAGGACAAATATGAAAAGAAGGTCTTATTTGATGATGTAAAAAAAAAAAAGAAAGTCTTCATTTGACTTCAATTTGCGATTATGTTTCCTTTTCCTGCTCTGTTTTTTTACTTCTCTGCTGTCCTTGTCCATAAATAGATTTTTGTAAGACTTTCAACTGACTGCCAAAGACAATAAGTGACTCTTTTTTTTCAAATACAGTTCTCCATTCTCCAGTCCAGGGGGTTAGAAATAAGTGACAATGTACTTTTTGAACTGTAACTCATAATTTTCTATAAATGCTGGCCGACATTAATACATTATTTACATTTATCCTAAAACCTGTCTTATTTTCTTGAGTAGATCGATAGCCAAACCTACATATCTGTAGCAACATGAGTTTTGTCCTGTTCTGAAAATATAATCTGCTTTAGTATCATGTCTTGTGAAATATGTGGGGTGGTAATGTCTATGGAGGGTAGAAAGGAAGCAGAAAAGGTAGAGGTGAGCAAGTCTGCTTTAGAGCTTAGTAGCTTTTATGTTTGGCCAAGTCATAGAATCATAGAATCATAGGGTTGGAAGGGACCTTAGTAGATCATCTAGTCCAACCCCCCTGCCAGAGCAGGGCCACCTTAGAGCAGGTTACACAGGAACGCGTCCAGGCGGGTTTTGAATGTCTCCAGAGACGGAGACTCCACCACCTCCCTGGGCAGCCTGTTCCAGTGCTCTGCCACCCTCAAGGTAAAGAAGTTCCTCCTCATGTTTAGGTGGAACTTCCTATGTTCAAGTTTGTGCCCATTACCTCTTGTCCTATCACTGGGCACTACCGAAAAGAGCCTGGCTCATCTTATAGCAAAGAAAGAGTTAATTAATTGATTACAGATATCCTCCATACAGTGGTCTCCTCCTTCTTGCATCAGTTTCTCATCTCTCTCATTTCAGTGAGGACAGTAGAAGAACTATATTTAACATTATATTTAACTCCTCCTTCGGGACAGTTTGCCACACGCAGCTTTGATAAAACATTGCCCTCGTCCATATAGTCTTTTAAGTTCCTCTGTATTTTACTTTTCAGTAGAAATACAGTTTCTGGATTTTTGCCATACATGGATGTGGTGATTTTCCATTGATTCTCTCCTGCCTTCAATTCGATTCTTTGCAAGTTTTCTCACAGGGAACATGCAAATGCCACAAATTTAATTTCAGAGAGTACAATGCTAATTGTATTACTCAGCTGGTACATTCTTTTTGGTTTGACTCTTTTTCCTGCAAGACAGTGCTTTAAAGACTAGGATTACCTGTAGTCAGGTTCTCACTCTATGTCTAACTCATCAACCCTCCCATTTGCAGCATACATTCACCTATCTATGGGAATCGTATCAGACATACCTATGACTGACTTGCTGTACTCACAGCATCTGTAGCCGTGAAGTGAAAGCTGTGTACCAATTTCCTTTTACAGTGAAAGAACAAATGTGAAAAGGGTATGTTTCTAAAGTAATTGTTAGCAAATGGTACATTTTTCCACAATCACTTCTTCATTCAAAAGAATATCAATACATTTTAGTTAACAAGGATAACTCCTTTAAATCTGTGTGTGTCTTACAGATCCAAGAGTTAAAAAGTCTGAGGCAAGTCCAAGTTCACTGAAAGGTTTCAACAAGTGAAGACTGCTAGATAAGCAAGATTGTAACCACCTCTTACATCCCATAACTATGACCTCCAAAGAAAGCCTTGTCAAAAACCAGTCATAGTAACTGCCTTTGTGAATATTTTCACTGCTTAAAGTCTGCCACTTACTCCTTTGTACCACGCTGTTTGCATGCATGAGATCACATTAAACTCAGCTAAGCATAACACGGAAAGGAAAAGTGACCCTGAAAGGTCCCTTTCAAGCACCCCTTCCTTCCCTGCTTCATTGTAATGTGTCTGCCATATGGGTTCAGGGGACATTATAAGGTCATGTGTTTTTCTACTCCTGCTGTAAATGTTTCATTTCTCCCAGGAAGATAAAAGGACCTTCCCCTTACATTAACTGCAAAATTGCCTTTTTTGTCCATAAATGTGAAGGACGGATGGCAGTACGGAGACAGCACTTTGACAGACTGCTGAACACCAGTCTGCACTACCGGCAGGTAGCACTGGGCACGCTCAATGCAAACACTGCTACAGAAGAAGAAAGAGAAAGAATAGCAGCATAGCTAAAACTAGGATAGTTGCCAAAACTGGCATTAAAATGGCTTGGTGGTGAAAAACCAGCAGACTTAAGAAAGTTTTGGATTTCAGGAAGGTATATATAAGATACATTAGATGATTAAAAGCAATGGTAATACCCATCTTGGAGAATGAAGACAGTAGCAACCCAAATGAGACAGAACAGTTCTTTCGAGGCAGCGCGGGGCAAAAACCCAATGAAAAGTACTGTTAAATGAGTAACATTACTGTTTCATATCAGTCTGAAGTGGCATTGATCAAATATTCAGCTTCAAAGCTGAGTATTTGTTAGTTGTGAAAAGTCAGTGGGGAAAAAGAAAATGAGTGTCTAAAAATATTTCTTCTGTCGACTGAGCTTGGATACAGTTGCAAGGGAGTTTTACAGGAAGTAATGAAAGCACACAAGCCACTTATAAGACAGCTGCAGAAATGTTATGCTGTATTGTAATAACATGTGGGAAACAAAATATCTCAAACAAAATATAAGAAAGGGGATTAAAGAATTGCCATCTTATAATTATTTGTTTAAATTTGAATGCTCATTAACTATGTAATAGGATGGAAGAGTTTAATTACCCAGGTTATAAAGACGACATCACTGACATTTTCATTGTAATGACAGTTTGGTTGACTTGCACTGGCAAATACATGATAAAATGAAGTTGCTATTCTGGCAAAAAGGACAACATAAAATGTTGAAATGTAGCAGTAGTGAAGTAATCAGACTATTACATATCTATGAGATAGATCAGAGCTAACAGTACTGTCAAGAAGGGAGTTAAAAGGTGTGTTTTCACCACAACTGCAGATATTGTTAAAATTATGCATTTTTTTCACAGATCACAAACCTTACAATTTGTTGTTAATGAAAATTCATGAAGCTAACACTACTATTGTGGATTAGAAACAGTGGTATTAAAGGAAACACCGTAAATATGGAGGCAATACAAAAAAATCTCTTGAAACACATCGAGTATGAAGTCAAGTTATTATAAGGCAAATAAAAAGTTAGAATGAGAGTCAGATAAGAAATCACAGTACAGCTTGGCCTACAACAGAAAGTATTACAGCAGTGGGGCAGTTGAAGACAGGAATAAAAAAATATGAAAGTCAAAGAGCAAGCTCAGTAAATCTCTTTCTGAACACAGGTATATGCTAAAAGACACTGGAGAAAAAATTGTTCTTAGTTAAATATGTATGGCATAGAAAAATGTTACTTTTTGCTGAAATGTCCTGTGTGATAACTTGAAGGTTTTGTTTTTTTGGAAAAAGTGAATATATGTTCTCTTTTCAGACAATTCATTATTTTAAGGCTTTGCTATATACCTCTCAACCACCTCTTTGAGACTGAAAAGTCCTACCTGTTTTGTTTATTCTTCCATCATTCCATTGGTCTTTTTTGCACTTATTCGAGTTTTGTTTTTCTAAAATGTTTTCAATACAACTGCACACAATATTCAATATAGATGCTATGGATTCATACAATATTCCTCCATAGTTTGCTTTAATTTAGTTCTAATGAACCTCAACTTTTTATATACCTTTCTGTTTTTACCTATGCAATACACTGCCTACAGTAATTTTAAGATTTTTTCTGAGTAACTAATTTAGATTTCTGTAAGAATATATTTTATTTCATGTGAATTATTTTGTGTTTATCAACACTGACTGTGTTAAATTATGAGTTCCACTTAAAATTGAGAGAATGTTCTGGAACCAGTCAGTCAACTACAGTTTTAGCTATCCTGAATAATTTTTAATTTTTAGTCAGTAGCAAATCTTGCCATTTCACTATTTACCCCTTGTTTCAGGTAGTTTAAAATTGAATAACACAGGTTGTTACAGCCAACATCACTGATCTCCTTTCTGTGTTAAAACCACATATTTGCATCTACTATTCATTTTGATTTTTTAGGTAGGAAAGAAAACACATGTTCTATTTCCTGGCATCTCCATTTCTTGGAGAATCTTTTAACACAGCCCTTTGCAATGGATATATTCAGAAAATAATATTAAAAAGAAACAATTAAAATATTTAAAAGAAACAATTTTAGATCTCCTAATATATCATCTGGAGTATTAGGTCCAGTTTGGGATACTATGGCTAAAGACTAAATAAAAAGAGACTAAAACCACAAAAGAATTGTCAAATAAAACCTCGACTTGTTCTTGCTAAATCAAAAAAAGAAAGATTGAGAAAGGAATGATAGCAGTCTTCATCAGCTTGAGAAGGCTGTTGGAAAGTGAAAGAAAGGATCTGCTATCCAAGCCCTGCCACACATGATAAGCAGCAGCAGATTTAAAACTGAAAGGAGGAAGAAGCAGCTTCATGTATGGGCTGTAGGCATCAAGATATTGGCAGCAGTGCAGCTAGAGGATGGTCTCCATGAGAAGAGCCCAGGGGCTGTCTCATGATGGACATTCTGGTTCCAGATGATTCCAATGGACCTACCGCAGGACACTGCTGAGTCCATCAGCTGAGCTGGTGGTGCCTCTGGAAAAACATATTTGAGAAAGGGAGAAGTGCTGGACAGACAGAGGAGGAGGGGCAGGGAGGGGGGTGAAGTGAGAAAAAGCATAGGTAACACCAAGTTCAGAGGAGGAGGTGCTCCATGGTGGAACAGATATTCCTGAAGGGACTATGGCCCACAGAAGATCTGTGTAACAGCAACAAAATGTGAGAAGGAAGGAGTGTCAGAAAGAAACCTCTGTGCCCTGATCCCAACTCCAGCACCACTCGTTGCTGCACTGAAGGGAATGAGTGTGAGATGTGCTAATAACAGGGTAGGAGGAGAGGTGACTGGGGCCTCAAAAAGGGGGAAGAAAAGTGTTTCTTTTTTCATTTTGTTTCCTAAACCCAAATCAGTATATATTTATAAATCAGTAATAAATTAACTTCCCCAAATCAAGTCCATTTTGCCTGAAATCTCTTTGTCATTATTTTGACTTTATCTGTCTTTATCTCTCACTCCTGCTGTTCCTCTTTCCTCCCCATCATGCAAGTGTGTGGGGAAGGAGAGAATAAGCAGCAGTGTGGGTTCCTGGCTGCCAGCCAGGACAACCCATGATAGCTTTTCTAAAGACAGGCATACTAAAACATGGGAAAAGTGTGAAATCTATCAGAAATACCATCATTTATCATTTGGATAGGTAAATATTATTTCTCATGTACTGACCAATTGTGTCAGTCACCTTGAACAGAGATTTCAGGGGAGATTAAGTCATTAAGTACTTCAGCCTGCTCCATATCCCAGGCAAACAGGTTTCCTGTTTTCTTCTGGAGAGGGCCCACATTTTCCCTAGTCTTCCTTTTATCACCGACATACTTATAGAAGGTTTTCTTGTTTCCCTTGACATCCCTGGCGAGATTTTATTCTATATGGGCTTCAGCTTGCCTAACTTGATCCCTGTTTGCTTACACAATTTCTCTGAATTCCTCCCAGGCTACCTGTCCTTGCTTCAATCCTCTGTAGGCTTCCTTTTTGAGTTTGAGTTTCCCCAAGAGCTCCTTGATTACCCGTGGAGGCCTCCTAGTGTTGTTGCCTGACTTCCTCTTTGTTGGGATGCATCGTCCCTGCGCTTGGAGGAGGTGATCCTTGAATATTAACCAGCTGTATTGGGCCCCTCTTCCCAACAGGACTTTATCCCATGGTACTCTATCAAGCAGATCCCTGAAGTCTCCTCTCCTGTAGTCCAGGGCAGAATGCTGCAAACAAGGGATCTGATTGGCAACCTGTGAAGAAATCTGGCTATAAACCATCCAGTAATAGCAACTGGGAGAAACACTGTTAGGCAGATATCTGCCACGGCATAGAAGTGAAGGATGTTTGCCTGCCAAGCTACTGCACAGCCCTGCTCTGACTGTCGCATGGCTCCTTGGATGGGCTGTGCCAATGCACTGTAGCAGTAACTGTGTGTGTGTGTGTGTGTGAGAAAGAGAGAAAGAAGTACCCCTTGACACCCCTTGCTTGATCTACTTCATGGTGGCTAAATGGTGGTCTGCAGTGCCGTCCCATTTGGTATTCCTTCCCCTTGATAACAGGCTCTAGTCCTTGCTCTTGGAACTTGTCTTTGCAGCTGATCCTAGCCATTACTGAATTGCACACATTTCCCTCCACGTGTGACCTTGCTGATTGCCAGCTGCTGCACTATCAGGTGCTATTTACAAAAAAAAAAAAAAAAAAAAAAAATCAAT
>VXBO01011197.1:46572-68362 GCA_013400135.1 Rhinoptilus africanus
AAAAAAAATTGGGAACCACAGCTGCTTCTTTCCCTCCCGAGACCATTGCCTTTGAAGCTGATGATCTATTTTCTTAGCCAACGGCTCTAATTGCATGCTGTCTGACATGTTATCATCTGTTTTGCAATACTATGTATTTTAGATTGAAAACAAATCATCCTGTGTATTTTAATACGTTGGCTTACATCTATATGGTTGATCAATGCTCTAGAAATGTGTCCTTCTTCTATCTTATTTACTTTCTTCAAAGTTGCTTCAATGTTGGCTGAATTCTTCAGAGACATTTTGAGGGCAATGTTTCTTAAATCTCTTTTGGGGTCATTATGCTTCAGCACTTTTCTATTTAGCAGCATCTCATTTTATTACTTTATCCAGACAAGTTATTTTTCTTTAATTTTTACTGAGCTGCATTTAGCATCTATTACCATGGGTACTTTGACTGAACAAGGGCTGTAGTTCTGTGACAGTGGTCCAGCACAGGGCCTTATGGCAAACTGCTGTAGAACAATACAGACCATTTGAAGATTCCAGCTCTTAGATAATGATAACAGGTATGTGTCAGCTCTTCAGTTTTTTAACACTGTATACATGTGCTTCAGCTGCGCAAGTCTCCAGCCTTATCTAAATGCAGAGCCAGAAGGATCCCATTTTCCTCAATCTACACACTACAGGAAAATATGACCTAACTTGGATAAAAACACTTCTTTGATGTTCAGTGTTGTCTGTTTCTGAATCTAATTTTTATTTTCTTCCAAATATATAAAACCCTCTTAATGACCATCTGTGATCTGCTGATCCTCCTATTCATTGGTTTCATGGCATATTACTGTAAAAGTGCATTTACATTTCTTTTAGTGGCAATTGTTAGTCTGAAAAAACCCTCAAACTTCAATTATTTCCTTAAGCAGATGTAGCTCAAATGCTACTTCTAGGGTTTTTAGGTGCACATAGTTTAAGGTGCTTTAAATTATTAAGTCACTGCTCTTCCACAGGAATATTTCCTTTTCCTGTTTATTACATGGTGCCACTAACTGCCTACAGGAAATACTGCAAATCTCTAAGGTTAGAAAGGAATAGAGATATGCATAATATTTAAAGAATAAATTAAGTCTTTGCCCAGAAGTTATAGCCTAAGTTATATCAAACAACAGATATGCAATACGGATGCAATACAGGATATTATGAATAGTTCTTAGCTCCTTTATTCCCTAGTTAGTATAAAGACATCAGATTTAAATTCTTACGCTTTTTATTGTGCTGATTTTACTACTGTAGTTGAATTACTCCTCCTCTATACTGACATATGTAGAAACACGATCAGTCATAGGAATTTTAAGTTTACTTTTAGTCTGTAAGAGGCAGAAGAGAAAATAAGCAGAAGATGATCTGTAAACAAAGAGTGTAAGTATACAAAAAAATCCAAAAATGCTGCTTGAAATTTGAAAATTGTAAGCAGGATGCCTATGTAACTAGTAATGCCTAGTAATTAAGTGTTGCCTGATCTTCTAATAGTTTTTCAATTAAAAAATAAACTTGGATCTTATTAATAAAAATCAGTCAGTGTGGGCTAGAAATAGGAATCAATGATAACTAAAGAACTAATTATATTTTCTTTTTTAAAAAAGAGACGTCAGTGAATATTTTAATACTATTAGAAATTTATTACTTGGGGTGTGAAACCTCAGAGGTAGATGAGATTATGAACAAAACTAATCATATAGGAAAAATAAGTAAAAATCAGAGAGAATTACTTATTAGATGAACAAAGACATGATATCTTCATCAGGAAAATTAATAATTCTTTGGTTTAAAATCGATCCAGATTCAGTGATAGATCACTGACTAATTAGAACTAGAAAACAATTCAAGAGAAATGTTAACCATAAATTGTGTAAGTTATACAGAAAATAAATAAGAGAAAGTAACAGTATGCATGCCCATTCAGAGGACTGCAAAAATGAAAAGAACAGGAGGAAATTCAGCAATGGAGCAGACCTTTACTACAGATAGAAGATAAAATGTTAATGTTGTTAACAATTAATATTTCAGGACAAAAAGACACATTCAACAAATATTTTTTCTTGCATTTTCAGTCACGTGAAGGTGAAGAAATGTTTTCCTGTCCTCTATTAACTGAGGCAGGTTCAAAAACCCACCAGTGATACACACGCGTAACTCACCACACCTGTGCAACTCGTACTAGTTATTGATACACAACAGGGTCCCTCCAAGACCAGCTGCATTTACCATTTGTTTTGCGCAATCCTTGCAGACCATACAAAGTGGTCAAGCTGGTCTCAGGAACACCCTGAACACAGCCTATCATAGTCAAAACCTCAGAATAAATCTAAGCTCCTCTTTGCAGAGTCTGAACAGACTGAGAACTCACAGAGCTGGCCAGAATTAAAATTGAGGTAAAATAATAAAAACTGCAATATAGTAAAGTACAGTATACACTTTCTAAGGAATTAATGTAGTCAAACAGTTCTGATTTCATGCTGTGCTGAGGTTACAAGTTTAAATTATAAAAATAATTAATTGTACTATAATTTTGGAACTTGATTTAGTACATTTTTATTAAAAATTTGTCATACACTAAGACAAGAAGATATAGTCAACTGAATAAATACAGGCTGGCTGTCTGAGGTGAAAAACAAGGATAGAAAGGAAGTCACACTCATAGTCTATATGATGCAGTTATCTAAGTCGGACAAACTGTATTTTAACACATCTGAAGCATGATCATATAACTAAAGGGTAAAAATCCAGTTAATCCCTTTCTCATGGCCATCTCTATCCTAGGAAGAAGTCACCTTGAACAGATTTTGTGCTCTGTTTGGCAAAAGAGCAATAATTCCCAGGCAATACGGTAGCTAAAGGGTGTTAATATGAACCTTGTATGAATCAGAGAGGTTCAGAGTGAGACAATGATTTAATTCTGTGCACAGAATTTTATGAAAGCCAGACTGAAATGTCTAATTCTGACTCTCAGGTTTTAAAAGGATGCTGAAAAATTTCAGATGGGTTAGGAAGAAATAAAAAAATTTATCAAATTCTAGAGAAAATTACTTGTAATGAAATGCTGCAAAGGAACTGAGACATCAGTTCATCAGACAGTGAATTTACATTCACAGGAAGAATGTTTTAAAGATATTTCTCTCTGTGTGGAAAATAAAGCCACACAAATTTACACACAAAATATATTATATTGCATCTAAAGATTAAAAATGCTGTAATATATTACCAAATGCAACTGGATCTTTCTTCTTTTGCCCTCTAAAGACAATATACTTTTTAATAAGTCAAATTGTGCTTCAAACAAAGGCAATTTCTTTCTTAATTGTTGTCTTATATACTACGAATCTTTGCTAAGTTTCACTGAAGTTTTCAGGCAACACAGAATTCCTAGCACTAGTCCTCTTCTCAGAGAAAAATTTCTATAGCAAGGTTGATATAAAACATTGGCCAGGACCTTCTATGTCCCTGCAAGCTGATATTAATTCTTAGTAGCAGTCTCTAGTGGAGTTGGAGTGCTCAGGACTGCAAAGAAACAAGCCTGTGGAGAGTAAACACTAGTTTCATTAAACCTAAGGAGTTAGAGAACACTTTTAAAGAATAAACAACACAATAGCCCTAGATAACCAGGGCTGTGTGCAAATGAAGAAAATTCTAAGAAGTCAGGACTAAATTTGCCCTCAGTGAAAGACTGAAGTAAGAGATGTAGTGAAAAATTACTAAAACTGTGTTGACTAGCCATAAATAAATTAAAACAATATATATAAAATTACACCAATTAACTTTTATGTGCCAGTCTTAAAGCAAAAAAAAAAAAAAATTATATTCAGAAATACTGCCATATCATCCTTGGCTGTTTCAGAAGAAAATCCAAAATTATTAAAAGGTCAGATAGAGATTACAATATACTAGTAAAGTCTCATCCTGTTCTTAGTACTGGTAGGTATTTCCTTTTAATTAGTTTTTAATTTATTATTTTTTTAGGCAAATACTTTGACATTCACAATCTGACTGAGACGAAGGGATTACACTCGCTTTACCTTATTTACCTGACAAAGATGAAGAGAAATAAGTAAAATAGGATGTAGGAAATGTCATTTTCAGCTTATAACACCTAACACAGATATTAAAAGAGGCTTGTAGATGAAAAAGTTCTGATATATAGTGGGGGGAGACTTTGAGCACTATACTGTTAAGTAACAAAAATACTGTTAGGGAGGACGAGGATCATGGCTTTCCTGTCCTTATCATATCACCCTATTGCCTACTTCAGTAAAAAAGCAAGAAGAAAAGTACTTCTCTGCAGATCAGAGTTCCAGTGACAAGTTTGACAAACTGGCTATTTTTTATGGACTGTCATGAATAAGCTGGATTCAGTAATGGATTTATTAAAGTCTTAAAAAGAACATCAAAACAGAATAAAAATTAAGGATGAAAAAGATATAAAATCCTTCTTTTGACATTTCCTTGTCATTGCTTAACCTGTCAGAGAAGGTAGGCAGCATCTTCAGCAGGTTTCCTGACAGATTTCAAAAATTCATTATTTTTAGCATCAAAAAGGCATGGGACAAACCTGAAAAAAATTATATAACAAAAGGCAGATGTATTTCAGAGAAATACAGTTAGTCAAATCTTGGGACAGACTTTCTGGATTTCCTTGGTTTGGAATAAAAACATAAGAATTTATGAGAATGAAATTTAGGAAAATAGATTCCTGATTCTATTTGCACTTTATTAATATAAAAATAATCATAATGATTTACTGTTATTCTGTATCAAAAGATCTATTTTTTGACACAGTAGGGACTAAGACAAGAGAGAGAAAAAAAAAGTTTATCTAGTAACGAGGGAGAAAGTTAAGTGAGAGTCTGTTCAAGATCAAGTAATGGACAAAAACCATTTCACCAAAAAAAAGTTCTAAAAATGAAGGAAGTTGTATTGGCTCTTGCTACGATTTTTTCAGGCATAGCTTAATCGAAAGCTCTATTTCATCTGTCATCTCAAAATGTACTTTTTGGTACTATTTTGAATAGTTGATAGTTCTATTTTGTTTTAGACGCAGATAAAAAAAAATCTAAATATTTTAGTGTGATACTATCAAATTACTAAGTTAAGCTAAGTGTTGAAAAAGAAAGCATTTTTTAAATAACACTGAAACACCACTATTTACAATAAAATTTATTTATGTATAACGTATAAAATCATTTGCATATGATAGTAAAATAGTACAAAACAGAAGAACAATTTTACTATTTTTTCTCTGAAAACGTGATTGCCACTGATCATGTTACTACAAATATAGTTTAGTCTCTGTCTATCTTCAGCTTTCCATTTTGACTACATCTGGTTTCATATTCATATTCTTACTTATCTTATTTGCAAACATCCAATCAAAATCTCTCCTACAAAATTTTGATAAAATAGCTCCTTACCATCCTTGAAAGAAACTGAAGAAGTAAATAAAGTCATAGCAAAAATCTATACAATGTGCTTTTATACCTTCTTAAGCATGACAATGAATTAGTTTGTTTGTTAGTCAAGCTAGTTAGTCAGTTAGTTGGCAGAATCTCTGATAACTTTATTTTCTCACTCTTGGAATGCCTCTATGATGTGTTAAATTAACTTGAAAAGGGGGCAAGCAACAGGTCTAATCAAAGACGAGCAATCTCTTGGAGCTTTGATAAAACAATTAATTCCATGAAAAAGAAGAAAATAGCAACCTTCACTTCATTAGACAGCCACACAAGAAGGCCAGTCACTGACAGATAATACAGAGAAAGAATAATCAGGGGAGGATTTATTCCAATTAAGGTATTTTTCCAGGTTAAAGAAGTTAATACAAGATAGAAAGATGGACAGGTATTTTATTTTTCTTGAAATAAAGTGGGTTAAAATCAAAGTTCAAGACCTAAAAGCCAAGGACCCTTAATTTCATCAAATAAGAGAGACCTCTGAATATTTTGGCTAAGGAAGGAGCATGAGACCTGAAAAATAGAGCATTTGGAAACCAATGAGCTCCTGTCTGCAATTACAAACTACATTCATGATTAGGAAAGTTTCCCTAGGTTCAGAGACTATTAAAACATGATTACCTCCATTATAAATTTATCAGAAGCTCTTTACTCTATTTCTCTATTTCTATGAGTTCTATCCACACAAGGGAGATGACTGATTTTTCCCCTTCCAAGAGCAAGGGTGTGGAAGAGAGTGTAAAACCTCCAGTCAGTGCTTATTTGACCTGACAAACAAAATCTTTAGTTAATTAAATTAACTGGGAAAGAGGGCTGCATGTGTAGTACTTCTCAGAAACCAAAAATGTTATTTTACAACAACTGCATTTTCTGACTTGATAGTGCTGGCATGAAGCAATCCAGTAGCAGCAGTCAGGGCACCCTGCCTGGCTGTGGGAAGGTAGGATTCCAGTCCTTCTGCTACCTGACTGATGGTTCCCACATCTTGGGACCGTGCTTTAACCACCAAAATACTGACTACTAGAAAATCTCCAATACTATCAGGAAAAAAATTCTTCCTACATCTAAGAACCTTATATTTTACTTATTTGGTTAAAACTCATACCTTTCCACAGCAAAATATAATTGTGGTTTGGAATATTTTTTTAATTGTAGATGAATTCCCCAAAAGCTCTATCAGACATTCTAGTAAATAAGACAGCTATTAGGAAATGACAATAGCTGCAGCCTGGGAGGTTGGTGCTGTAGCGCGCTAAGACTGGGATGCTGAAGACTGTCAAAAGATTTGATCTTTGATAGGCAGAAACAGTGGCTACCACACATATGGGAAACTGAAATCAGATGCCAGTAACATACATAAAAGTCCAAACATTAGCCCAGGTTTACAGTTGGCCTACATGTCTAAGAACACATATTCTATCTTGCATGGAGAATAACATTCTCCTTCAAACTGTTCAAAGACTGTTGAAGAAGGTCTTAAAAGTCATCCAAAGGCAAGTCGCCACTTTGAGTAGAAGGATGGGTGACATTCCCATTCTGCCGCCTGCGGAGGCATCTCATGGTAGGGGGAAAAGGTGCTTGCCGATTTACTGCCCCTCTGAGCCACAGCTACCGACTTGGGTCAGGAGTGAAGCAGTTCTTTTACACAGACACTAGGTGAAATGCTTCAGCCTTTGGATCTGGCAACATACTTTCCTTTGAAAGTGAGGTAAATCCATACAGCCACAAGGCCAGAAAGTAGCAGGAGCATTTCTGTTGCAGTGGACAGAATAAACCGATGGCAGTACCTACCAAAACCAGATGGATGTGGAAGTACAGATAGACCTTCTTGGTTTTCTCCCACAGCTCTTTTGCTGACTTAAGATTAAAGAAATATCAACATAGCAGAGTTAGGAGTGGAGACGAATGAGGGGACCTCATTAGACATAGGCTGTATGGGTATCCTGCTTTTTCTTTCATTGCAGTGACCATCACTGCATCTGACACTATGGCCCACTTGTAAGAAAGACATCTTGAACCAGAGGGAATGTGTGTCAGCTGAACCATTAATTTTGAGATTCCTCCAAGGAAAACGTCAAAGAAATCTCAATGTTTTACGTTAAAGATTATGAAATTAAACTGAGTGAAATGATAACAGTGCTGCTGAGAATAGAAATGATGAAGTAGGAAATCTATAGTCAGAATATTCTAGTTTTCAGTGGGACTTGGAAGAGTGAGCTACAAAAAAAATTCCTCATTATTAATCTTATTTTACTAGTTAGGCTTCTGTTAATCTTCATATGGACTATCTGGCTGCAGGAGGTATTCCCTAGAAATGGATCTAATTGTGGTCTTGACTTCGCAATTACAAATTCATAACTGCTCCACAGGAAATAAGAGCAGTTATTTAAGGTTTACACAGTGAGTGATGTGTGACTTCCTGAGTTCCATTCATGTGTTTGTATGCATGAACACAAATATAACTGCAAAAGAGACAAAAAGGTAGACCTGGTACAGCAGCAGCATAACTTAGGAGACTTACAGCTGCAGTTCTTAAAAAAAATTATTTTTAAATATTTTATAATTTCGATGTAGGAATTGTGCAACGAGACAAATGAAGTAGTTTGAGAGAGCTGAGAGAGAATTATGTCACTTTTAAGCATAAAAGAACAAAGTGGAATTTGCCAATCTGCCTGGGAATGATTTTGCCAGAAGAGAAACTGTTCCATGGAAGGTGATTTTCTAAAAAATGAAATTTCATGGAAAAATTTCACCTAGACCAAATTTCTCAAAAAGGAAATAACTTCACAGTCAAGAAACATATTCCAATAATTCAAATTTCACAATTAAAATCTAGCAACAGAACTGATTAAAACATAAAAAGAGATTGACTTACACTGGAGCTTTATTCAAAACAGCTGAGTTTATTTTGTGTTATCTTGGTTTTCAGATAGAATCTTCTTCAGGATGGCCAGAAGTTGTCTTTCAATTACACAGGCCCTTTTTAGGAGGAAGATGGCAACAGATTTCCTACTTAAGAATCTGATTCCCAACACTATTTGATCTGCCAACTAGGTTTTACATTGCATAGTGACATAACACAGACTATCAAAGCAGTGTTTTCTCTAAAGAAAGATTTACACCTACTAGAAGCCCTACAGTCTTGGAGAAAATTGAGTTGACAACACTCACAGTAAGAGAAAGCAAATCACTTGCAACTTCATTCATCAAGGACAGAAAAAAGACAATTGTGTTGCATCACCTCTGTGTAGTCAGAGAAGACCAATTCTTTGCGCCTATGTCAGCTGCAATTTCCTGTGATTTAAAAGCAGTGAAAGAACTAAGTATTCAACATTTCAAGTAGGAAAGGCCATCACTTTAGTCCTTTCATATGAAGAGGAACTGTAAACTCTCTTTTACAGCAGTAGCTCTTTTAATTTCAAGCACTGCACAACGTTTCCTCATGTGCAAAGTTATTTCCTTTTGAGGATGCTTTGACTTTAATCTGTTCTCATGGAAAACTCCCCACATGAATAACATCCCTTGAATATAATAATTTTCACTGCCCTTCCCTGAAGTGTTAATGCTGCTGGTGCGTTCATTCATCGTTAGGTGATCACATTTCTATTATGCATTCTGCAAGTCTGCAATATTAAAGTGGCTTTATTGCAGCCACAAATAGACACAGGAGCTCATTGATCATTTCTCTCGGTTCTTTCTAGTTCAAATTACACTACATAAAACTGAAATATGTTTATGAGCATTTCAACAGAAGATGGTTAAATTTTGTGTTGTGAGTAAATGGTGGAAGACCCCTTAAAAGGCTGAAATATATAGAATATACATTTTTATAATCCCAAAGGAAGACATCGTGGTGTGATAACGTAATACTTGAATGACTTTCTGGGAGGTAAAACACTTAAACTTTGAATCTAGGAGATCTTGTCATTGGATCACAGCTGGTTTTATGCACCCTTCATGGGCTCAACATAAAATTCAAACTATTTTATTAATTTCTTTTCTAGATGATAATACAAGCCTTCTACTATACCCAGTAGAGTTCTTTTTTGTACAAAGGGAATGATCATAAAGGTATACAGTAAACAATAAGCCACACAAACTGCATTTGCAAGAGTGCTTTCTTTATTGCTCTTGCGCTGATCATTTCTAAGAAGAAATGAGTAATTAAATTGTCCTTATCAGATGACCTGGAACTATTCATGTACCATACTAGAAGAGGCATCTTTGAAAAGTAATGCATTACTTCTTATTTTCCATTTCACACTATTGCCATATAAGATTTTAATGACTCTATCCAAAAAAGTGGAAGAACATATGCAAAACTGAAAAGCTCTTAAGCCTTCAGGAAAAAGTCGTTGTTCCCACATCTTACAGAACAGTACTTTTTGATTCAGAGGTAGTTTACTTTAAGCATTTCTGAAAATGCCTGGAAGTTTTAAATTCTGAAAGACAAATCTGTGATGACATCCAAAGGAAGCCATTACTTGTAGGTATAGGCGGCCAATCTTCCACAAGACAGATAGTCACAAACCAGGATTTTCTTCCATATCCTGACTTTTCCACTATATTATCATTCCATAAAAATCAATAAATGGTTATCTTTTTTGCTGGTAAAATCTGATGCAGGACTGGAAATAGATTTTTAAAAGAGACGTCACCTTTATAATAGATGAAACAGAAAAGTGAGGTACAATAGGAGCATCTCTTATGTTCTGTAATATACACATGGAGACAAAATGATCGGAATATTCTTTCACCAGTTTTCTCCTGTAATTACTCCCTCTCATTTCCTTCCTACTAAAAATAAAATATAACTATTTTCCTTATAGGAAGACAAATTTCTTTGTGAACTGCTGTGACATTAGATTGACAAAGTCCAAGCGAGTTCAGTACAGTAAGACTGTTAGATGAAGAAAACTTTATTAATTACGTTTCAAAAACAAAGAGTAAAAATCTTCCTTATGAAACCTTGACTTTATCTGGGATGCCAACAATTGCTTCAGTTTGCTTAGTAGCCTACAGAAAACAGAATGAGTCTGACTAACAGTTTAAGTTTAATAGTAGAGCTTTTTGAGCTATATTTTGGCTGGGCAAGCTCTGACATCGATCATTATTCTCTTCACATCTGTTGCTGTTCTCAGCAGCGAGACCCAATGACCCAGCAGGCTGCCTCCTTCAGATGCCTGGAAAATTAGCTATTGCTTCAGAACTTGCCCTTTAAATTTACAGTAAGCAGACTTTATCCTACCACTAAGCCCACTGATTTAAAAAGATGGTTTTATGGTACTGGAGAATACAAAATGCCAAAACAATTCTGCAGTATTTGAGATCTGCCTCTCAGGTTAGTTAGGATGTGACTAGTCAGCTCAATTTTCAGAAATTCCTGAGGGACTGGCTTAACTGCCAATGATTTGGAATCTTTTTTTCCCCTCTTTCTTGTATCTTTGCATTGGAATTTTGTCAGCAAAATGTATCCTCCAAGCCAGTTCATCCACAGCAGTTATTACTCAGCCAGGTTCACAGGGTGAGTAACAGTCCCTCATAGCATCATTTGTCAGCCTTTGAAATACCTTACTCCCTTTGACACAACTGTCATTCCAAAATGGGGGACTACAACTTTCTGCTAGAAAACAGCTGTAAAACGTGATCCATCCAGCTCACAAAGGGAGTAAAATGAACCTTTTCACTAGTGGCAGCAGGGAGGATTATCTTCTCTGTTTTGTTAGGCTAAATAACCAGCTCTGCCTCTCAGCTCCCACTGACTCTGGTTGACTCTGGATGAGCTTTGGTGTAACAGAGAACAGAATTTGACCTGGAGATATTTACATGCCAGACACCGGGAATGATTGAAAATCTGCAACCAAGGCTCGAGTATTAGAAAATACAGATTGAATTTCTGTATGCCTGCTCCTGCTACTTAATCCCAGCAATAACCATGGTGACCATTGCAGAATAATGCCCACAGAGGTCAAATGCAATAAAGCCTGTGTGTCAGAAAGCAATGACTAATTTAACTCTTCTCATACTGCTTTTTGCAGTTTCCCATAATCAAAGAATCAATATACAAAGGTATTTTTATAGTGTAGCATATTATGTCTTCAGATAGTACACAAATGAGTTTGAAGTTGTCTACGTAAACCAAATACTGTGTTTTATGATACAATACATCTCAGTGTCAAGTATCCAGCCTGTATTATACTTGCTGTATCGTTATATAGCATGCATTACCAGCTAAAGGGCTTTGGCACTGTTTAATCTCCAATGAAATTATTTACCAATGTATTCTGTCCCATTAATCCAAGCAATTCATATTCATATCAGATTTCTCTATACAAAGAAGCCCTGTCTGCCTGTCTAAGGGGTTTAAGCTTATGTGCAATAAAATGATATTATTTTTCACTCTGATTGAAAAGTTGTGCTATCTAGGGGATTATGGAAGTACTGCAAGTGGCACCAATCATCGAACAAACTCCAAGGGGGAAGAGAAGGATTTGTCCTCTTTTTTTTCCTGTATGAAATATGAAATAAAAAATGAATCCTTCAATTCCTTCCCTCCCCCAACTTTGTCTTTCAAAAGCTCTAATCCTCTCTTGGGTTTTCTCCAAAGGTTTTATGGGCCACTGTATGAAACATGCTGTCATACTGATCACTGCAAGATGACACTTTAAAAATATAAATCCGGAGAGAGCGCGATAACCTTCATTGTCAAATGGAAGGCAAAAAGGCAGCAAATGCACTCAAGTGAGTTTTTTAAAGCTAAGTAAGAAGGTGACAGAAAGACTGAAGAGCTTGTCAGCCTGGGCTATGTCTGGTGGTTGTAGAGAGTAAAAGAAGTCTACAACAATTCTTTTCAGAATTTAAAATATTGCAGATGATGATGATACTGTGCCTAAAGGAAATCTTCAGTGAAGAACCTCCTTTATTTAACAAGCAATAAACAAAGAAGAATGAATTGAACCAGTATAGGCTATTACTTGTCATCACCACCCTCAAAATGCAGTTTGGCTTAGAGCCAAAAACACTGGGCTCTTCAGAATCCCTTTTAATGCAGGAAGTAACACAAAACTATGTTAGCATTCTTGGATAACGGGGGAGGGAGGGAGTCCAGAGAGCAAACCAAACAAATGGATCATCTTCTCCGTTAGAGTATTTTGGCCTGAAGCAAAAGTCACATTGCTGCAAGACAAAGAGAATCAGCCCATGACGTATGAACATCACAGCAGTGTTTATATAAAATGGAAAAATGAATGCTAAAATAAAAGTAATGAAAAACTTACACCAGTCTTTATGAAACTAATCAATTTACTTAATTTTCATGACGTTTCCTTGTTTCCCTTTTTTCTTTCCTGATTTAGACCCTCTATACAAGTAATATATAATATTTAATGGGATCTGTGTTAATGTTAATTGTTTTCAAAGCAACTGTGATCTTTAAACTGATTTGATTTCTATTGCCTGCTTTATTAGTTTAATATGAGTTAATTCTCCTTTTGGGTGTTTCTCTTAAACTATGTAATCCTCAGATGAATGAAGTAATGTCTTTTGAAGTTGAAAATCTACCCCCAAGACAATGAGGGAAATAATTTTTAATCAGCAGCTTTATATGTGATTTTTCTCCCGGCTTTAGTATGATAAGGATGTACAAGGGAGTAGTTCTATCTCAGTATGGCAGCTCAGTGCCATTTAAAAAAAAAAAATAAATGCCCAGGCACAAAAGATGGCATAAAGCAGTTTCCATTCACCTACCAGTAAGCTTCCTTATATCTGAGCTAACCTTTCCCAAGGCTGGACGCAGCTGTCCAGGCAGCAGGCAGCTGCTTCCCTATCGGGTGATTAACGTGTACTTAGGGAAAGGGGAAGAACCACCCCACATGGCAATCCCAGATAAATCCACCTTATCTCTTCTACATATTTATTTACAGTGTCATCCTTTTGTCTGGTTTTCAAAACAACTATGATTTTCTATTTGGGGGCCATAATTGGCTACCCCATTATGCATTCATAAAGACAAACATCAGGGCATGTGTATTCCAATAACAGGTACATATTTTGCTCATTTTTTTTATGAACAGATAATTAACTCTGACAAGAGCCTGTCAAAGTAATGGATGATCCTACTCAAACTTCCTCCAGTCCCACAGCCTGAACCAAACCAATGAGCCTTGATAATGACTACAGAAATAAATGAAAAACCCATCAGACAGACAGAAATCTTCTGACCTTCTCTGAAACATGGCTCCCCATGCAGTCATTGGTTTATCACTTATCAGTCACTTTGCATCTTTGGATGGACCTCAGATCACAGACACTTCCAAAAAAAAAAACCTAACCTCTGAGGGTGTGAATGTTTTTGCCAATGACAACTAGCTAAACGCAAAACTTTACATATAATGGCTGTTGTAATAAAAAAAGGTCATACGTGAGTTTTAGTAGTCTTTTCTGGCTTTAAACTGTAAGCAAAGGTGAAATTGTAGAAAACATCAGACTAAGAAAAAAGCCAATACTGCTTGACTTAAGTGTTGCTCATATATGACCGAAAGTATATTTTGAAAACAAATTACAGGGTATTAGATGTGTGAACTGAATTTACAAAAACTGTGCTTTAACAGAGGGGTCTGCTTTTCTGGTTTGATTATCAGTATTGTAAATCGATGCAGAAAGCACCAGTTTTGCTCCGTTTTTCTGCTCTCCCAGAAGCTTTTCTAACTCTGTTCAAAGGCTGGAATAGGGAGAAGAAGAGGCACTCTAAGATACTCTTGAAAGAAAAACTAGAATTTGAATACACATTGCCATAATTGTTTACTTATTTTTTAAATAGAACTATGATACATCTATAATGGAAATGATATCTTTAGATATAATTATTCAGGATTTTACAGTGTATCCACTTTAACTAAAATCTACATGGATCAAGCTTCTGATAATTTCTCCCAACTTCACAAACCAAATTAGTTGTATCCCACTGTAGGGCAAGCATTTGAAATTAAGTTCAATTCTCTGTTTCCCAGTTTCTCTGTTCTTTATGAGAAACAACCAGAAACAACAGAGAAGATGACATCTCATAATGTGTTAAGCTGCAGGAGTAAATAGCTTTCCTTAGCATTACTGATTTAGCGTTGCATTTATAAATTTGTGATTCTGCTCCCTAGCAATATAACTCCATCCAATTCAGTTCTGGTCATCAAGAATGTTAGGCATCAAGCAAGTTAAGGGCATTTTTCAGGTTAGAAACTACTACATCAGCCAGCAATCTAAAAATAAAATAAAAATGAAAGATTAGTAGTATTGCCATCCCAAATCAGGAGATTCCAAGCAGCTCACACAAATGCTGGGACTTAGGACACTTGCATGTACTAGTGAAAAAATATGAAACACTATCTACTTTTCCCTAGCCCTTTAAAAAAGATTGAGGGAAAATTAACCATCCAGTTATCCACTCTTAGTGACTATTTTTCCAAAAGGCCATTTTGTTCTATGAAACTTCACTGTTTCTTTTATTTTCTTAAGATAATGGAGAAGTCCTGTGAGAACGATATTCTGAATACAAACCAACTACATAAAGAACACCTGCAAGCAGCATAGTATCTTACTGCAGTGTGCCTGCGGAGAGGCAAGGAGGTTCTTTCCAACTTCTATGGGAGAGCTGTAAAACGTAATGAAATTCTGCCTCTGGTGAGGGATGCAGTGATCCCATGGAGTCCTAATGATTCTTTCTGCTACAAGGAGGATTCTTTCCCTGCAGCCTGAGATACAGTTGCTGAGAGGAGGAGGTAAGGGCTGGAGTAATGAAGAGCAGGAAGAACACATATGAAGAGCAACAGTATACCAAATGTTTTAAATAGATTTTCGGTTGACTGGACTTTTGCTATTTTTAAACTCAGTGAAGTATATATAATTTAAAACCTAAAAAGTGTTTCCTGTAATTAGAACAATATAAATATATAAACCATACTGTCACACAATCACATTATCCTTTTATTTGGATAGCCTTTATTTGTCTCATCTTACATTAAGCTACCGTTTTACTGGATTTTGTTAAGGAAGTTACATGCTGGTTCTAGTCTATGCATAAAGTGACTGAAGGTAAAACAGAAAAGCATGCAATATACTGTACCCATACACTGAGGCAAGTGGTAAAATTTGAAAGCCCTATTACACAACATTAAAATGATCCTAAATGTCTATTCGTGGATGATGTGTGTGAGAGTAATAATTGATACCAGTGCTTTCAAATCTCCAAGCTCAGCTAAGAAATTATATGAGAACACAACTGAAACTTGCAGCAACAAACTTTTCACAGACTGAATACACAATAGACAGTTTAAGTGATAAGAGGATTTAAACAACCAAATACTATTGTTTCAAAAAGAAACCTTTAAGTACCTCATTAATTTTAATTTTATAGCTCTAGCAGATGTTGTATTTCCACAGATTAGCTCATCACTAAGGTACTAGCGTCACTAAAGTGTTATTAAAAAAACACATATTTTTTTTAAATTCCAAAACAGTGTAGTTTGCAAAACTGAAGCAAATCTCTGCTACACATATAATTTTCTTGTAACTTGGCAGCGCTACAGGGATCACAGCACTGGCCTTGAAAATAAGCCTGTTCTCTACTTTTCAGTGTCTATTTTGTGGTTGCTCATGCTGCCTGATCACTTGTGAAATATCCTGATATTTTAATCATTTTCAGAGTATCTTCAGAATTTGACAAGGAGGTCAGAGAAGAAATAGTGCATTCTTTATCGTATTAAAATCAACCCAGATTTTTACAACCACCAGAAACGTCATTTAAAGTTCTTGTTCAGCATGATTAAATAGAAATGCCGCTAAAATTACTCTTTGCTCAATAAAAACTGAACATGCTTTTGAGGATTCACTTTTATATGGCATTTAACTGAATTTCTAGGAAAGACACAGACAAGATAACTTCATATTTAGCAACTGTCATCTAACTGTTTCCTAACTCATTTTGGACTAGGGAAAATGCAGTAAACAAGACCATGCATTCAATATTATATTAATATTAATAATGTGCCCTTTGTGACATTTTTGTGCATCAGAGATTTATACCTTAGCAAAACACCCCTTATAATCTGTGATTCAAATGCAGATGTCTGACATGATGGGCAAAGGTTGCCTTCTGTTAACTGTACTGCCTCTAAGAAGGCATCTCTGAAAGTTAATGCAATTGGTTACCTCACCTGTGATATGTATGCACATGCAACCCACTATTTCCATGTGTCATAACTAGCAGCTGGTACACTGGGGATAACAGCTTATAGCAAACTCTAATAACTAGTTCTTTAAAAGAAGAACTAGAAATTTGTGCACTGGAGGTCAACGGTCTAAGCCTCAAAGTTTATTGATGAGGGCATTATAATGGATATAATAGACAAGACGATTGTGTAACTGAAGACTTCATGACTGCTGAACAAACTCATAAATGGCAAAATTATTGTTGATGGAAGAATCTTTAGCATGCTTTCCTTAATTTTGATCGGTTCACAACCTGTTAACCTGTACTGATACAGTTTTATAAACCAAACTACTAATTTGGTTTGATAGCATGCATATACATATATTCATATTCCTTCTATATATTCATAATATACATTCATAAGCATTAACTCCCCCATCACATTTCCAACTGATATTGGTGACTATCTTCCCATTAAGACAACAAGTCAGCTTTTATGGCAGATAACGTAAGAGGATACAAATAACTTCTCTTTTGCAGATGTCACAAGAGTTATTTTAGAGTTCTGTATTTAAAAAATGCATTCATAAACACTTGGAAATTAAATAGTTGCCATTGCAAGCATTGCTTTTTTGATAGACACTTTTCAAGAAACTAGGGAATTTACAGTTTGACATTTACCAATTTAGGTTGTATAGGAAAATACTTTTGAAAATCACTAAAAGATATATAGAACTGTCTGTTTCTATTGTCATTCTGGTTCATTCACTCAGAATACGTTAGTGTTTATAGACCAGACAGTCCATTTTCAGCATTTTTAATCCTCCACAGATTTGACCGTGAATCGATCCTGTTTGGAGATCAGTTGTGAAAGAATTAACCTAGCTAAGCTTGTGGGGTCATAAATAGAATGGAATAAAGTATAATGAACAATCAAAGCGTGAGAGAGGAAACAGATGTCCCTAAAGATTCTCAGAGAATATTGAACTTTGACAAAAAAGACCCAACATCCCCCCCCAAAAAACCCTAAAAAGAGGAAGAAAGCTATTGGGTCACCAGAACTTATTGCTGGGAAACTTGAATAGGAGGTTAAGAAAAAAATGACAATCTGATGACATATAATTTGTCTTCTCAGTAATAAGGAGAGTGAGAAATGCCTGGAAGGATTTACTGAACACATTCCACAGAAAGCCAATGGAATAAAAAATCTTTAGTGATGTTATGGAAAGCAGATTTGGGGTAAGAGACAAGCTGATGTGTAGATGAAAACTTAGAAGCATTTTTAGAAGACAGATTATCTTTAATGTAAACAAAATAGATATTAGACCTTCCTTTTTTTTTTTTTTTCTCCAGAATTCATTGCTGAAAATCTCTGATTAAGTTCAAGAGATAAAAGGAAATGCAGAATTTTAAGAAAAAACCCCTTTTCTATGGCCATGCAGCCAACTGGATGTGTCCCCCTTACACACAGAACATATTCGTGTCTAGAGTTTCCCATCCAAATAAGGTAAGAAGTGCATCAAGGAGTCTAAACTAGTGCAGTTAATTAATAAAGGTTCTGTTTCTTCATAGAATATGAGCTACAGTCTCAAGTTTCTTCTCAGTCCCATGGATTACCAAGTATATTTTTATACATTTCTACATACCAGTTCCAACAGAAATGTTTATGGGCAGGAATATGAGGTAACTGCTGGATGGAAACATTGTCTCTAAGATTTCCTTTCCTTTTCCTGTTGTGGAAAATTTTGCATGCGATAATGAGCTCTGTGACAATCCTTACGACTCACCATGGGATGAGCAGGAGGCCTTTGCCTCCATGATGGCTTTTGGACTGCAGTACCTCTACCTCCTCTCCCCTACTTTCATTTAGTAGCCTACCTTCATGAGAGGAACTTACTTTTATTAAGATACAGATGTTGCTAACATCGGCACCTTCTACATTATGACATGTTTAGTTGAACTCTGAAAATCTGATGATCCTATCATTGCAAAATTTCTGGTAAAAACATTCCTGTTCCAAACCTTTTGTAAAAAATTGCTTTACTGCTTATTTCTTACCGATTCTTATTCACTGTGTCACATGAAGGATTCTATTGTATGCCTTAGAGACCATACTTTATTGGATAGCAAAGTTACAAACCACAAACTAGTGTCTCATGGGAACCTGAGTATACAATAATAGAAGACTTTTTTCTTCCCCCACTAAGGTATTACTGGCTCCAATAATACTAAGATCAGAGATGTATTAAGAAAAAAAGAATGCAACTACAGTGGGTAAGGCTTAAGTTTTTTAGTAAGGTGACAAGACCAGTAAGCAGAAAAGGCAGTATAAGTTCGGGAACAGTGAAACTACTAGCCTGGGGGCAAGGAATTGAAACTGAAAATGGGTGAAATAGAACCACAATATTGTTCTTTCCATAGCTTAGAAAATAGTCCTGGAAGATTTTGTAGATAAATCTTTGAGCTGCATGTGTGGTTGGAGAAATTAGGACTGAAATGAATTCAAAATAGTTGGCTTGTGTGGCTTTTTTTTATTCAAACTGCATTGTTCAGTACTGCTCATCTAGGGAACTAGTGACAGGAGTGGCTAAGGCAGGCTTCCACATTCTCACCTCTGCTGCTGAAACACTGTATACATTTTTGAAGTCCCTAACTCAATAATCCATCTCAGTTCCTCAAGACCCCCAAAATAATCAGTTTATCCCATTTATGTCACTAGTGAAAATGTTTAGAATTATAGGCTGTTTGTTCAGGATGTCCTGTTACACCAACTGGATTCTATTGTTTGTTTGCAAGAATAAACAGTACAAAGGACTGAATGCTCAGTGCATGAAAATCTTTGGAGTTTAGTTTAGATATAATCAGAAGATGAAAGCTGCTGCTTTGCTAAAAGTAAATGTCTGTGACAGTGGCTCATTTGTTTCATGATAAAGTCATTCTGAACAGTAAGGCTCTGGAAAAATCCTGTACTCTGACAAATTTCAATTAGGTTAATTACATTCTGCTTCCCTAAATTCCCCCTGCAGTTTCAGATGGAGACAGCTTTCTTAATTTCCTTTCCTAGCATGTTGTATACAGTTGCTGTGTTTTGGTAAATAGCTGCTACATTCCACCCAACATGTGGCTGATCTAATCCCTTCTTCTTCAGTAGCTGCACAGCGTGAATTTTGCCTTATTACACTGGGAAACCTTCTGTCTTAGGCAAGAGGAAGGGACAGATTCCCTTAGTGTTTTACTTTTCTGAAGTCATGTAAAAGGGTTTAAGTGAAAGTGGCCCTGAGCCTGGAATATCTGAGATGAAGAGAATAACTCTGTGTGTGAGTGTGCACACGTGTGTATGCATGTGCTTGCATGCAGTGGCTGTGAAGGAACACCACCAGGTCAGTTAAAAATCTTGACATGCCTTTTCTTCAATTTAGTCTTTCTTGGAAATGCTTTTCCTCTGTCTTTTGCTCTCAAAGGGGAATTAATCTTTATTGTGGTTACAGAAAGTGCAGTCCCATTTCTCTCTGTTCTTCAGCTCTCAGTCATATAACTTGACTTAGGGCTGTCTATCTCTACTTTTTTTTTCCTATATCAGTGTGAAACAAGAACACGATCTTAACATAAAGTATATATTTACCAACTCACTAAAAACAGCTGCAAAACCCTATTTCAGCTCTTCTGTGTTAGCTACGCTCTGTATGTGTTGTGGAAATCCCCACTCTGTGCACAGTTTCTTCCTTGTCTAC
This sequence comes from Rhinoptilus africanus, assembly GCA_013400135.1. Lineage (NCBI taxonomy): Eukaryota > Metazoa > Chordata > Aves > Charadriiformes > Glareolidae > Rhinoptilus > Rhinoptilus africanus. The sequence goes on from VXBO01011197.1 coordinate 66,990, forward strand.
CAGCACTTTTTGTGGGTATTATATCATTAGGATCAAGGCTAAAGATGCACAAAGTTGATGTGGTTTGTAACAGGATTGACTCAGGGGCTCAAATCAGCAGTTCCTGGTTCTGATACTTAATGCTAAGTGAAAAAGTCCTTTTTTCTCCAACATAATCCTTAGAGCATTATATTTGGTGTATTTAAAGATCTTTAAGGCATTAAGAAACCCTGAAAAATCTGATCTACTGCCTCAATAAACCTTATCCTGAATTTGGAGGTGTTACAGTATTTAAAGTTCTATTAGATTATTCTAATATGTAACTAACCATTTTTAAAAAGTATATAAAGTAAACTTTGACATTTCTTTTTAAAATTAGAAAGTAAGGATAGAAAATATAGTCTGAGGTATTTCATAATGCATGGTAGATAAGATAAATATGAAATTTGCTGTTGTGTTGAGGCTGAAATTTCCAAAATATTTTAGTAACTCATCAAAACATCAGGAAATCAGGCACTATAAAGGCAACGTTCAGATTCTGATATAAGGAGTGCATCCCAACTTGTACCCGGCCACAGTCAGTAATATGATTTGATGACTTCTGTAATGTAATCATCACAGCATCTTATCAAACTTCTGAAAAGCACTCTGAAAATGTTTAATTTGGATTCAGGAGGCTGGAATGCAGCTGTTTCAGATTCCAGGTCCGATAGTTTGCTTTGCCTTTAAAATATTGTGATACAGTTACACACTCATATTGGCAAAGACCAATGTCTCAATTATCTTTTTTTTTTACACTTAAAATATATAGATAATCAAACGTCTGTACAGTATCTGTGTTTCCTTTGCATTACAGATCATGACCACATCTAATAATTTCCCTACTACTAAACCTTGCTGATTATTAATACAACTAAACTTTCTGAATAGTCATATTTGGATTGTTGCATTTCAAGATCACAGAGTGAGAAAATGGTCAGGGACACACACTACAAATCCGAAATTTACAGTAAATGGAAACATTTCTGTGCAAGTAAATCCATATATTCCAGACATCAAATAAGTAAATTTCACAAATATATCCTTGATCTGAATCTGAACAGGAATTAGAATTTTAATTTTACCTATTGAAGAAAACAGTAACAATGATGTTATCTGAGGCTTTGTTATGGATGGTGACAGTGTACTTATTGTAACCAAACTGTCATATTTTGTTTGAAACTCTAAATTTATCCATTAGCTCAATAATTGAGAAAGGGTCACAGATCTTACAGAGCAACAGAGACAATTAGCTGTCCTGCTATGAGTTCTGAGTGGAAATTAAGCCTATAGTTCACTGACTGCTGCTTATCCTATTAATGCACAAATTGTTCTATTTTTTCTCGGCTTCTTAA
>VXBO01011199.1:0-77863 GCA_013400135.1 Rhinoptilus africanus
ACATTCGTTTTTGAAATACATTCTGCTTGTAAATTTGCTACACTCTCTTTTTTTGCAGCAAACGAGAAGACGAAAAGCCTTCTTACACCTGCTGCCAAGCTTCCTCCAGGCTGATGAAGTCTGGCTGGAAAACAAACTTCACAGAAAAAAAAAGGTGCTTTGACTACGTGATTTTCCTGACAAACTGCATTTCTCTGCTCCTTCTTCTGCTTTAGCATTCGGCTTCACTGATTGACAGGCATGTTAACACTACTCCGTCAAGAGTGCCACGCACCTTCCCCATCAAGCCCAATTTCTCTTTATCGAGCATGGAAACCCTATCATCAAAAACCACCTTTGCATATTTCGCATCCCCCCAAAATAAAGACATGTGAGGCAAATTTGTAAGACTGATGTTGTATACATCTTCCTTCAATAAAAAAAAATGATTCTAGTGTATAATCTAGGTAATTAGGAGCGTGAGAAGTAAATATACTAATACACGGCCACCTCCATAATGTTCTTTTCTGAAAGTGTGTTTGGTTCACAAGGACAGTTTGCTCAGCTCTTGAGTTTCGACAATCGTAACTTCATTGTTTGCAGGACATATTTTATAGTCACATTTTTGAAAGAGGACAAAGATATTCTTCTATTTTTCTACAATACAAACTTGAAATATTTCCTTTCACCTGATATACCTCTTTGTCTACTTAATTACTGTAGTCTCTCATTTCTCTTCTTAACTCTGATATGCAAAAGTCTGTTGTAGTTATTCTAGTCTGACTTCACAACAAAGAAATCAAACCAGTATCTTGTCTTTGAGATGGAGATCTATATATCCTCTGTAGACCTTTATGTCTGATTTCCTGCTGCTCACTCTTTGCAGGGGAGTGGATAGGATTGCTTTTCCTTCCTCTATGGCTCTGACAATGGACTATAGAAAAATCATCAGTTTCTCAAACTGTTGTTTGACAAGCCACATTAACAAGCAAGTGAAAGAACAGCCAGCATGGGATGAAGGAGTTTATATGTGCACATAAATATTAAATTACTATTCAGTATCATTTCTAGAGCTTATTTTTATTTTCAAAGAATTTCCAAAGGTTTATGAAAGGCAGGCATGTATTTTATGCAAAATGTAGCCACACATATGTGAAGAAGAATGTTAGTGGCTCTACGTAGCAATGGATCTACCAGCAGTTTTCCAACAATGTTCCTGTTTCAATCCATCTACACACAAAGATTCAGAGAAGTCACAGAATAGAATTATAGAATGTGTTGGGTTGGAAGGGACCTTTGAAGGTCATCTAATCCAACCCCCCTGCAGTAAATAGGGACATCTTTAACTCGATCAGGTTGCTCAGAGCCTCATCAAGCCTGACACGCTGCAACAGAGTCTAAGCCAACTTTGTATCTATTAGAAAACTATGCTGGATCTGCATCCTACACTGAACGGAAAGCAACGGGGACATCTCACTCCCTGTACAGAGAAAATCACAACATAGCTGATTAAGACAAAGACGGAAAAACATAGCGATCATGAAAATGGTGAAAGACAACCATTCTAACACAGTTATCACTAAAATCTCTTATTGTCAACAAAGAGGTAGAGAGAAACTCTGGTATTCTCATGTACCATAATGTGGCAGCAGCTGGAAAGTGTTACTTTGATAGTTACCAGTCTTTACTACACACTGCCTCTTTTCGTCCTCAGTGCTAGAAAAAGCACCGACTTTTAAAAGATGCTCAAATGTTGCAATTCTTATCATCAGCTTTGGGTGGGAAATGGTCGTAAGAGAGCCATATGGCTTCACAATATAACCTGGAGTTATTGCTTCTGTATGTAAAGGGTCTATTACTTCTGAATGCATTTGGGTATGGGGAAAAAAGTAACTTCTTTGCCATTTGTCGCCACTAGTGAAAAACAGGTGAAGGACGTGTTTCAGAAAGCCTGGCCTATTCAATGTAGGGCTTAAGAATGAAGCTGTCTTCACTGAAGACAGATGGCCCCAATCACCTTTTTAACGTTTTGATGATTAAAAAGAAAAGAACAGCATCAAACACAGTGGAATCTTCAAGATTAATACAGGTGTATAGAATTCAATCACTTCATATATATATCAGGAAATCAGCCTGACTACCCTACATCCTGCAAAAATGACAGCATATATAGAGCTGAAATATTGTGTAGAACTGTTCTGCTTTGTTGTTTTTCAATTCTTCCTGAAGTAAATGTTAGTTTTCATCTGGAGGCTAAAACCATGGCAGCAAAAGTTTCTTTGGAAAGATACATGAGGAGCTTCCACACTGCTGTAGTTCTGACAACTTTCTGCAACATAAACCCAAATGACATGCCAAGGAAGTTAAGAGTATTATTATTCAAAGCAATATTTCTGCTTCAGATGCCCGAAAGGGAACTTTCAGTTTGAAAAAAAATGTATTTTTGTTTCTGAAAACCGTGATTAAAATGTTCACACAACATATACAGTCGTATGTGGAAGACAGACATTTATTCTGCAGAAAAGAGAAGGAATGTGAAAGGGGTTATTACAGTGGCAAGTTTATGCTGCTGTAGTGAAGACTATAAACGTTTCCACTGTAAATATTTATTTTCAGAAGTTTATAACTCATACCTAAAAAACTCCACCTGACTGAAACCTGACTTGATGCCTGTCTGCATAATCAGTAACACACAAAACGAAACAGTTTAGCATTTGCTTTACAATTGGATATAGACAAAAGAAAGTTTGAAAGGCTACACTGGGCTCAAGCTGCTTTATTTTCAAGAGTAACTTTTTACAGGCATTAAGATATGTTCTGAAGTACTTCCACAAGAGATCGTAGAGGCGGTTGCTCTGCATGCTGCAGCAAGCAGAGACAATCTGACCCATGAGGAATAGTCAAAAGCCAGAGACACACAAACAAATGTACTTCATAGATGAAGACCTGCAGCTTGCATGTGAGTATCCACTCTTTTACGCTTGATTGATCTGCTTGAAAACTAGCTCTGGTGGTAACGGCAATGAGCAATACTGTAGGACTCTATTAACATTTGTTTGTCACTCATAATTTACAGTTGCTGGTGCGGTGGTGAAGGAAGTGTTACAAAACCTTTGACAGGGAGTTGCTAAAAGAAGCTAAGACGTAGCTCAGTTAACTATGTGAACTTCAGGGGACACAGAACAAGTAAATACAAAAAAGTTTTAACTTTTCTCGCTTAGTAATCAGGGTGAAACCTGCAAGATCAACAGCAGTCACTCAATAATAGGAACATCCAGCAGTGTGCATGAGAATAAGTACTATACAGACATTCAACCTAATGCTCTCACTGAAGGACCTGGTTTAAATTCATTGATTACCTAACTCCCGGAAAAAAAACCCCTAGCTACCAGTAAATTGAACAGATCATACAAGAGCTCGATATTCTGCTATAAAAGAATTTTAAAGAATTATATCCTAGGAACAAGGGATATATAAAACAAAGTAGCGAGTTTTAAATTGCACCAGCTTGGTGGTTCTGCATGACCCAATATACCGGCTTGTGACAAGAGATTCTTTTTAATTACGGTGACTGAGGTGTGGATCCCATCTGTTGATGCCAATTACAGCAGATCACCAAAAGTCTTTATCAGCTGTAAATTCAGCCCACCACTCACATTATACTTATCACATAAAGGAAAAATGATGTGAATTTTATAATTGAAACTGAACACTCTGAATGTATTACTCTTAAAGTAGAAGTAAAACCTTTTTTGATTATTAATTGAGAGAGCCTCCATTAGGTAAGTCTTTTAAAAAATGCTTCTCCCCCTGATTCAAATTAGCAGCAGGCTGCCATGAATGAATGCCACAGTGGAAAGATACCAGTCTGTATGTCAAACTCTGGTTAGTATGGGAGACACTACCACTTTAATAAACAGGTGATTATGCAACTCCCAGCTCTGTTAAAAGCAGATTGGTAGTCTATTATGAACTGATTAAATTTGCCACTTTTTCACTTCAAACAATTATATTTGCTCATTAACAGTTGATATGTTGAATGCAGCTTAAGAAGAACATAGGAAAATTAAATATCAATCATTCTAACTCCTCAGAGATTTAAAACTGACTCATGTAATGATATTTTCCTTCAAAGAACAATAGGCATGTGCACCTGTGAAAGCTGTGATGGAGGAGAAAAGGAAGAATTGGAAAAGTTATTTAGAGACTGATGTAAAGTAGACATCAAGGGAACTAAACATGCAGCTGAACTGTTGTGCTGCATTGATGTGTTTATACATATCTGTATGAAAGTGTGTTCTAAAACAGAGCATGAACATCGCTGGCTATACTGCAAGCCGTGGCTCATGACAGATTTACTAGTAAGGAAGACAAACAGAGGCACAATCTGCTTGACATTTGAAATAAATGTCTTTCCTTTCATAGTTAATACAAAGCCTCAAAGGAGTTTTAGAGATTATTCCCAGTTACCTTATCACCTTTGCAAAAGACAGAGATTGCATCTTTCTGGAAGTGTTACTATTGTGCAAAGGCTTTGTCAGGAAGCTGGGATACTGGAGAATAACCGTAACTGCCTTTACACAGCTGCATCTATCAGGACACAGCAGAGAACTATAAAAAGCAGATGAGTATTTTTAACCCTATTCTGCAGATAAGAAAGCTGTGACAGACGAAGGAAAAGAAACTTTCTCATGATTCTTCATCAAGCCAGGGACAGAGCCAGAGAGAATACATAAGCCTCTTAAGAACAGTGCTCTGCATTCCTCCAAAATGGAGATACAAGTCTGCTTCCCAACTGGCCTTAAAAAATAAGATGTTAAAGATGTAACCCATGAAACAAAATCACAGTAGATTATTTTGAATTGCAGTAAATTGTATCCCCATTTAAAAATTAATTTTATATTCTTCAGAGAGTCAGTTTCTCACTCATTGCATCACAGGAGGGGTTAAACATCCCTGTATGCACTCAGCTGCACCTACGCAGAAGAAACTGATGGGACCTGCCCCAAAGAATGAGAGCTGAAGCAGTCATATATCCTTTACATCTAGGAACAAGACTTGTTTCTACTACTATTATTCTCCTTCTTGACAAGGTGCTTCTTGACAACATAGCAGAAAAAAAACTGTGGAAAAGAAACTGTTGTGATTCGCTGGTGGATCTGGTAGATGGACTTTCAGTATAGAATCGTAGAATAATGGTTTGGGTTGGAAGGGACCTAAAAGACCACCTAGCTCCAACCTCCCTGCCCTGGGCAGGGACACCTACCACTAAACCAGGTTGCTCAAAGCCTCATCCAAGATAGCTTTGAACACTTCCAGGGATGGGGCATCCACAACTTCCCTGGGCAACCTCTTTGAGTGTCTTGCCACCCTCAGAGGAAAGAATTTCTTCCCAATATCTAACCCAAATCTACCCATTACTCATACATTATTACATACTTTGCTTTAAAAGCTGAACATACAAAACCCTCAAGCTTGGTATTTTTTATTCAAGTTATTATGATGAGTGATAAAGCTGCATTTAAACTTGCTTCAGATAGGGATCTCATATGCCTATCAGAAAGCTGTCAATGAGATCTTCCGGTGAGCCTCCTGATGAAACCAACTGTATTACAAACTGCAAGTAAAATGACAATTGTGTATCTTTTAAATTCAGGATTCAATTAAAGGTGAAAACTAACAGCATCATCAGCTAAGGGTTAAATGGAACCATCCATTTCGTCTCAGAAGAGAAGGGTGTAAAAGCCCAAAAGGAATAAAGCAAATGCTGCATTTTTGTCCTAGTTTTCCTGTCTGGCTCATCTGTATAAAGCTTGTGGGACTGAGGGATGTGGTGGATAGGCAGCAGAAGTGGAGGAAGTAGCACAGTTAAATGGCTCATCTTCTAAGATCACAAACTCTAATCCTGGCCTAAAGTATCTAATAGGAAGCCTACCACTGCTCCAAGTGGGGACTGGAGGCTGCAGACTCTGGGTTACTTAGGGGACAACTTAAATCACAGTAAGGCCTCTTATTTGACACAGCCAACAACTTTTTCTCTGCTTTAATAAAAAGTCATTAAAAAGTATGCATCTAAATCCAACACAGTAAGATTATTTTCAATATATTATACTCAGTACTCCAGCTGGCTCTCTTAAAAGGTTGGGTATGTGTGTAAATAATGTGTGTGGGTGTAGCTTAACTTCTTCAGATCCAAGGGAAAACGCAGGAAGCTCTGTCACACAGAGAAGACTCCCTCCAAGCGGTGTAGGAGCAATCAATTTTTCACACATATGCTATCCAAGCATAGGCATGAGATTGGCATATTGTTCAATATTATGATTAAGCAGTCACAGAAGACTCATCTTTCCCACCTGTTCCAGCTCTGAACTTGACCAAAAAGATAAATAAGAACTGCATCAGAATGGGCAAATTATGTCTTTGAAGACAAGTACAAATTGCAAATTCATTTGTGTTTTGACAAAGGAATACTTTCTTGTTCACAAGCAAGCTTTTAAATGATACCCTGTAAAACTGGTTCTCTAGATCCCTTTGAAGAATCCACTTGCAAACACAGTATGTCTTTGGGTGGTCTGCTAAAACTTGATAATTAAAGTGTTTTGTATTTTAAGGACCTTAAGCCTAGTTATCATTGAACAATTAAGAGAATGTATGTTTTCATGACACTGTTGTCTCTGCAAAAAGCTTACTGAGTAAATTTTCTACTACGACATTTCTTTTTTCATGGGTAGGAACGTGTTGAGTAACTTTGCTTTTCTACTCAAAACCTATTTGAACACAAAGGTAAAGGACTGCTTACTTGACTTACCTGAAAATTAGATAATAATTCAGTTCACTTCTACTGAAGTGATTGAGCCTACTCTGTCCTAGATATTGACTGTGGCAAGAATGCGTATTAATGAGTATAAACTGTAATCCAAGTACCCAAACCTCTTAGCCTCACATAAACAAAAAGAAAGGGTGATAAACTTACCTTGAGTAGCAATGTAGTGATTTGGTCTATGATAACCCTAAAATAAATTGAAAAAAAAAATATAAGCAATATGCACAATGGTTATGTTTCTATGAGTGAAACTTCATTTATTCAGTAAAAGTCAGAACAATACAGATAACCTATTCGATGCAAAAGTTCTTTCCATTGGGGAAGGGCAAGGGAGACAGGGAAAAAGAAGCAAATGTGTTTTCTGCAAGATACTTAAGTTGCAGCCTTGTACATTAGGGGACAGAAGTAATATGTTCTTTCAATCCCTTGTTGGCTCTGCTGAAAATAAACAGCATGAAATCCTCTCTAGCACTTGCAGCTAATGGCATCAGATGCTCATGGAGGCTGAGATATACCTCCAAGCTACTGCTATTGAGTGCAAAGCCTATCCCTTTTTTAACAGATAAAGAATGCTAGATTTGCATTCAGCCTGGGGAAGGGTGGGGGGATGTTCACTCTGTCCACCGTGATTTGTTTATGTTTTGTTTATGAACAGTAAAAAGGAGGGTAAATTCTTTGACTAAATGGTTTGGTATGAATATACTTGTTCACATCTAAATAGGAAGAACTTAAAACAATTCTGTGTTTCTTGGGTGACAAGAAAGACTTAATCACAAGCTGGCTGTGCAATAAAGACTAATACCTATGGATTCTTTGTAACATTGAATAGGTCACCAGTAAGGAACAATACCATTTTTACAGTACTTGAGTTTCTGACATGATGGGAGTGTCCCCAAAGGTTTAGATCATGCACTTGTACGTTGATAAATTCAGTTATACCAGTGTTTATCTTTTAATAATGATTATGATACATTTTCAGTCATCAAGAGGAAGAACTTAAAGCTGTAGCTTGTGTGCCATTGCAATTTCTTTGTAAAACAGCATGGGGCATGGTCGTGATGCAAGGAGGGAAAGACTCAAACCAACTGAAGATACCTTGAATATTACAGAAAGAATAACATCAATTACAGAATCAATTCCTTTACGTGCCATTGAAGTAAAATTTGGATGTCTATGAACTGAGAACTGTTCATGTAGCTACAGAGTTGATTTTTTTCTGCTATGTTATCTAATACCCTTAGTGGCTGGGATCAAATGATTCTGTTTCCCAGTGAAAAAATGCATGTGAAAATATACAGCATAACCATTGCCCCTCTCTTTTTTATCCATGAAACTTTCATAATGTTTATGACCATGCCATTCCCTTATTAACATGTTTATTCTGACAACACAACAACTGTACTAATAACCGTATGCAAGAGTAAAATTGCAGCTGCTTCTGTAGTAGAAACCCAAGCATTTCTAATGGAAACCTGACTAGAAAGATTATAAACAAAAAATGCCGTGTTTTGTGGCAGAGTTGTCTTTGGAAGACGTCTGCAGTCCTCCAAGCTTTGCAATGAAACCATCTGCTGAGGATGAGGGAGAAAATTTCTTTGGTTCTCACCCTCTGTTTCTTTTATAGCTGCACTCTCTCCATCCTTTTGTACTTCCATACGCAAGAAAAGGTTGCTATGCAGCTATTTTACCAGCATTTTAATTGAGACTGTATGGTCCAAATGCTTATTCCTCACATCTTTTAATATTTTAGAGTCAGATCCAAACCTGACACAAGAACATAATAGTAGCCTAAAATGAGAACAATCCTGAATGTTGGAGAAAGTGTGAAAGTGAATGCAAATCCAGGTCCCCAGTGTGAATTCTCTCTTTCCTTTCATGACAGATTACTCCCTTTAGAGTTTAGTGAGACGTCTAACTTAATGTATTTCCATATGTGTCTTTACCTCTTGGTGACTGTGCTATTCTTTCAAACACCAAGGGACTGAGCAGAAATCTGAGCTTAACTTAATGGTTCTTGAACATGCTAATAAACATCAATAGAAGGGAAAATCTTCAGAAAGTTCTAACTTCAGACTTCAGATTGTTACAACTGAAGTACCTACTTTTCTTGTACAGCTCTAGTTGCTTCATTCTCTGAGAAAAACATCTGTTACATTCCTGTTTCATATTGGTGATTAAATTTGAACTGCAAACTGTGACACCATTTTTCAAAGATGGCACTGCTGAACAAGAAATCTTTAGCAGACACAGTTTCCTAAGAAGCAACACACCTGTTTTACTTAGCCTAACATCTAGCACTCCATGTAAATAATAAAATTATTATCTTTTCTATCCATAGATTTCTGGTTTTAGATAGTATTGACTTACTAATGATTTTCAATTCTACTTTTGAGTTCATTCTTTCAACCAAAAACACCTTGTCTCTTAAAGAATTTATTCTAATGTAAAACATTAAGTTAACATGATGCAGAATGAACAAAGAAGCCACCTTCAATAATTAAACAGCCTACATATTTAATGAAATGTCTTGCTTGCATTAGAAGTACTGGTTAACAGCTGCAGAATATACTTTGAAGGCGACTTAAAAGTGCAGAGATGACAAGAGATTGCAAATCTCTGCATTAGGCATTACAGAGTTTTGTCACATTAATATGCAAACAGCTTTCTTTTAAATGTGGAATGACGCCAAGCTGTTGACAGCAAGTGAAAATAACATTTTGTTTGCCCATATAAGCACCAGCAGGCAAAGTAGCCATACAGTGTTGCTGGCAAGGTTTCAGACTAGTGGCAGTTTGAGGAAATTACTCCTTTCATTTGCTTATTGACAAAACCTCTGAGGCTTTTTTTTTTCCCCTTTAATGTACACCTATCTTCCAAAGACAGTACTTTCCAACAATGCAGCTGATATTAGCTGTGATATCTATTACAAATTATGAATAGCATGACAGTAATAAGAGCTGCCTCTTTGACTGAACACAAGGTTGTTTGTTGACTACACCAGTATACGCACATCAATATAATTTCCATTGATGTAATCGGAACTTGTTTCTCCTTCAATGGGCTGCAATCTCACTCGAGAATGATCATCTGAAACGGGATCAGTGGAGAGAAAGGAAAGTAATTAAAGACACATTCAGCAACAAAGCCTTCATCAAAACACTAAAGTTAACTGAAACCTCAGTATTTGCAAGTTCATGCTTGTTTTGTTGTCCATGAAAACACTGTACCTACATTTAATCTTCGTTTCAGTCATTTGTAAGGCTTTCCAAATCCCCTCTGATTTTCAGTCTGAATGTCTCAAATGTGAAATCCATTGCAATTATGTTTTTTGCCTTGACAACCCCCCAAACCTTTTGTTAATAAAGTAAGTAACATTAAGTTGTCAAAGGTTTAGTCATTTGGAAATGCTTCTGCCGGTATGCAAAACAAGCTGATGTGATTCTACAAGACATACTGCCACCTCATAGTTTCTGAAGGCAACTCATTATGTTTTCAGTAAGGGAGAAAGCAAAATAAAATAATGACGAAACCAAAGCAGTCAGATAATGGATTTGTGACTGAATTTTGCTCCACTGTGGCCTACTATATCTATCCAGGAATGTGCAAACACTTTCAACTCTGTTTTCCAAATTACAATCCGAAACACCACGGTATGAATTCATTTCTTGCCAGTTGCCTCATTTTCTTTATGATACCACAGCAATGGTTAAGAAGTGCTAGGGGCTTGATGATCCCCCTCTTCAAAAAAGAATCTCTGTGCGCTGGCAGGACTTCTTCTTCTTTGAGACTTCATATGCTCCTCTTGATTCTCTTGGTTCAAAAACAACCAAACACAATGGCTTTTCCAGAACGGTGCATAAGTTGTTGATAAAATAATTTGAGGGTATGATCTCAAGGATGGAGAGCTGGTAAATAGCCACTTCACTGCTGCTTTGTTTACAACTTTCTCTTGCATTATGATTAGATACCTGTATATTATTGTTTTTGAATGCTGCTTGCTAGCTGAGCTAATATCACTTGCAGCTGATGACAGACCTTCATGACTGTCATTATTTTGTTGTAAATGTAAATAAGCGTTAGAGCACCTGAAACCTGCCACCCATATTCTCAATAGCTGGTTTTTTTCACCTTTAAAAATCCTAGGAGATAAGAAATGAATGAAAGAACATGAAGTGGCTTAAAAATCCAACTTCATCATAAGTAGCATAATATTTTCCCACATTATGGGGGAGTAAGGAGAGGGCAAGTGGTTCTTGAAATAACATTGTTTTAGAATTAGAAGTCAAGAGATTTTCAAATGACTGAGTAGGAAAGGAGAGGCAAATTCTTTATTTTATCCTCTTTTATGCTCTGAGTCCCAGGGACTACAGATGTCAGAGACTCATCTGCTTGCCTAGGATTCCCTTGGGAGTGACAAAAAGCACAGCTGCAAACCAAATATAGTAAGTCTAGGTTCCACACAGTTCTTATTTTGCTATTTTCTTGTGATAATTTCACCCAATAGTCTTCAAGAATGAGTTTTTCCAAACCTGTTGGAATATTCAAATCAATTCTGTTCACCAGGTCAGCCTTTTCAGCCTCTTTATTCGATTTTCCAAGATTAAACATTTATAGGGATGTGACTCTCCATTACACAACGCATGCTGGTCTGAGCCTACCAAGCTATGCTTATCCAAGTGCTGGGTTATTCTCTGCTAAATTAAGCTATTTATCAGTTTCATTAGAACAGAGGTTTGGTAAATTCTTAAAATCCATCTTGCTTAAGGAAGATACTATATTAGGAACTTTCTAAGCTCCAGACATGGTTGCTGCTTTTACAGTTTCGGGACCTGATCCATCTTCCGCTGAAGTCAGCAGACTCCATAAGTCAAGCTTGCTTGGACTCATGGTATGTTTTCATACACATCTTCATGATTTCCTGCATCGTTGACTTAAAAGCATTCTCACTGGACAGACCAGGCTAGTAAAGATCTCCACTTTTATATTACCTAGGGCAGGATTCAGTTGTCTAAGCACAAGCATCTCATGCCACTTTACATACCCTGGGATACACTGCCTAGCCTTCAGCTGTCAGGGTGGAATAACACGAGTCTCTCATGATTGGTCCTGCACAGGTGTCCTAGGTCACCTGAGAACTGTTTTCTTCTCATGTGCATACTTTCTAGTACTGCGTTCTCAGCTAAGTTTTGGGGAATTCTGGAGGTAATGGACGGTTCAATACCCATTCATTTGCAGCGCAGCTGGAGTGAGTCCCTTTTTTTATTGCTTTTAAAACTCTAGTTAGCTCCTTGCTGCATGGCAACACTTCTTAATTTGAAAAAAATCTTTGGTCAACAAAAAGAAATGTCACTGTGTCTATGCCTGTGCTTATGTCAAGTAGATTTAAACCTAAGAGGTACACAAGACATATAGTCTTTCAACATGTATTTCAATTCTTAAATAGCTGCTAGGTTAACTGTCTAGATTTTTAGGGTATTTTCTTCCTTTGTACTTCAGCTGCTCTTGACAATTTTTGTAGCTTTAAAATACTCTCTTTTCCAGCTCATTGTTATTTTGATAGCCCTCTATTAGGAGATCAAATTTAACGTCGCAGTGATCACTTAAGCTTTCAAAATGAGTTATGTTAGAATCCATTTGTCTTTGTGGAAAATGGTAATAGATAATGAATATAAGCATTTTATTCTTCCTCCCCTCACGTTACCTACAACATGTGTATGCCAGCCCGCAGACTGATCTCTAACAAGCCCCTTGAGTAGCGGGTTGATTAGCATGCCTAGCCAATGACCCTTCCTTGGGATGTGCCTTGCTGATTCTTTGCAAATCAAGCCTTTTATAAATGTCTCACCTAAAATCTTTAGCTGCTTTTAAAAGCTGTGATCAATATCCTCTTCTCATTTAGTCAATACTGAGTTAGGTAAAAATAAATACAGAAACTCCCCATTCCGAAACTACCTCAAGATCTCTCCTGAGGAAAAACCAATAGATTTTACCAAAATCCATGCATTACCTTACACAATTAGAACAGAATGAGAATTTTTCTTAGGTAAAAAAAGATTCATTTAGCAATCATGTTAGTTTTAGTTCCTAACGAGAAAGCACAAATCTTTTTGTGTTCAGTAAAGAGGAGCATGTTTTGTGTGGGTGACTGTGATCATGATTTGGCTTATTGATACAGTGGCTCACCAGTTGAAGTCACTTTCATACAGTGGGTAGGGCATACCTGTAGCCAATTAAACGCACAGCACTTCAGTAATGTAAAGCATATTGCCATTTTGACAATCTCCTGCCAATGCTGGCCGCTTGTGCTATTGTTTTAGTTCCCTCAGAGAGCAATAATGACTACCAACAATAATGTAACAGTAGTATCTTGGGGAAAATTTAAATAAAGAGGATAAATAGATGAAAGAAAATGATATTAAATGCCTTACAGAAAAAAAAATATACATTTCATTAAGATCATGTACCCATAGTCAGTGGCAGCTGAACCATCGTTTTTTTAAGTCTTTAAATACAGCATAAAAGGGCAATTTAGTAAAATGCTCTTCAGCTACAGCAAATATATTATACAAATACCTGGGACAATTTTCAAAAGTGTCCCGCTAAAATTGTACTCTCAGGCTCTGAGACAAGTCATCATTTAGGCAGCAGAAAAACACATAAAACAATTAAACAGTTAACTACTCCATTTGAATACATGTATTTAACAGATGACAAACTGTCGGCAGTTCAGTTTCTCTTTTAAGATAGTGCCTTTAACTCTAATGGATTTTAATTTTAACTTGTATTATCTGTGTTTTCACAGCCACATAAATAGGAAGTGTTACTGATAACAACTCCATCCAAATCTTTCCCTTTGCTAAATACTGAGGACATTACAAGTAAATTGAGATCTAAATCATCTGAGTTACATGTGCCCTCTCAGAAAGCCTTCAGTATCACTTGTAATTGCCATTGATTTGTGTATCTAATATCTTTTACTTGTTTTCCCTTGGCTACTCATCACTTCATTACCCCAGACATATAGCACTAGTAGCCTTCTGCTTTCTTCAACCAAAGGGTGTCAAAGTGTAAGGCGACGACTAACATGACATTAAAGAAGGGACTGACAACACAAACCCAACTGAAAGAGAAGATCTGTTGTCATAGGCTTGGACTTAAAATAAAATTTCACAAACATAAAACTTTTTGGCATTCTTATTTTTGCCTTCAGTATTTTTACTTAAATGATAATAGACATCTATGTATTGCTACATCCTCACAAAATAACAAGTCTGTTACGCGTTCAAGATTGCTTGGAGGGAAACAAGCAGAACCACATCGAGCTAACTTATCTTCTTTTGCATATCCTCCAGCCCATCATGATATTCACATTTCCCTAGAAGATTTATTTTCCTTTTTCACTAAGTAGCACAGTATACATCCAAAATACACATCAATACTATTATGTCCATTCAAAATGATGTGGCAGATAGCATCTCATCCGTAACTTGCCTGTGCTTCCACAAACACTTCCCGGAGGTTCTCCTTCTCCTTCTGCAGCAAGTTACAGAGCTCTTTTCTCTCTGTAGACTGTCTCAGCCCAGCTGGGCCACAGTGACATACGGGCCTATTCACACCACCTACTGTAGGTCACTACGTTAGGACTCAGCCTCTCTAGACTCGTTATGCAAGCATGCAAAGAGGACCTCTTGAGGTGGTGATTCAGAAGCATTCAAATGGACTCTATTTCTGAATAATTTCTCTAGAAAAGCCGTCCTTCTTTCTGTCATGTCCATGTGGTTCACTGATGAGGAAACCTCGGGAGATCTGTGCCCAGATGAGCATGTAGACTGGGTGCCAAAGTTAGTCAGTGTAAACATGCACTATGTGCTCCTTCCATAGGTCCTCCAGATGTTCAGCACAGTTTATTCTTCTGTGATCTCCCATGCACCTAGGGTTATACATTTTTTCTAAACTCCAGTAGTATCATTAAATGATCCCTCCTTAAAGTTCATCGTTTCTTTTCATGCCTACAAAACCTACGACATGCTGTGACTGCTGCTTATTTCTCTGCTTGTACTTGCTTCATCATCACCTGGCTGGCTGGTAGAAACACATATCCTAAACTTGGATTGTGAAGGGACAATCAGGGAAGAGATCACCACCTACATACACACTGGGAACTTACCTGTTAAAAGCAACACCACCAGTGTGTAAATAATAATATAATTTTACTAAAGTTGATATATTTTCTGCCCCTGTGTTCATGTGCAGCGTCTCTTGCCACAATGTTTTGCAACCTCATAATGCCGCATTTAGGGGTCATTCACCAAAGCATGCTATCATCTCCTCAAGTTATTTGTTTAGTAGTATATCTAATCTTTATCAAGCTTGGTATTTTTAAGGAAAACATATAGATTCTGCTTTTTTTCTTTAGAGTCTGTCTAGTATTAAGAGAGTAAGTCAGGATAGTTGTAACTGTTATTAAGGAATACTTAAGCAGCAGTATTGTCCACTGCTGCAATATCCAAAACCCAGTATCAAGATACCAATGAGATCACGGGTACTCTTTCACTAAGCTGCCAGGAGCGGTCTGGGAGCTGTTAGAGCCGAGTATTGGTTAAAGGCGTCATTCTCCATTAGCCAAACGATGATCACAGGATAGAAGGTATACAAAAGGCTAGTTGAGAAAATGCATTAAATCTGACAGTTTTCTCAAGAAAAAAAAAGGAACATCTTCCCTCACTTTTATCTTCTTAATTAGTGAAGAGGAATATAAGCCTGATGTGAGCACGAGGCTGGTGGTCATTCTTATCCAGTTCTGAAGGGAAGTTAACACAGTGCACAATTATGCTGTCAACACTTACAGGCAATGATATTCCCATATCTATTTTTCATTCTGTTCTCATCTTTCTTAGCTGAATCCCACGGTGCAGACTGTCCTTCAAAGAAACTCTAAAAAAGGAAAGAAAGTGACATTAAGAAAAGCATGCAGCAACAGTTACCTTATGGATAAACCAAGGAGAAAGGCAAACAGTTCTTGCAGGTATTGTTAAAGTGTCATTTAGCCAACTGAGCAGAAAGATCAGTCTCCTGTTTAAACCATATTTATGCATAGCTCCAGATGTTATCTAAAATTTGACATGAGATTATTTGGTTAATAGCAAGAAAAATTATTTACGTGTGAAGTCTATTAAACCTTTCACAAAGTTGCCTGCTTGCAACACTGAGTCCTTCATTTGTGCTATCCAGATTCTCCGCACAGTTCTCATACACACACATGAGGCTGAGGGAGCTTCATTATCAATGTTGGAGTTGCTCCGGTATTTGAGTGCAGAATTACACACTGTACTAACTTGTTTTATTTTTGACATATCCACAAGTTTCACTTACTTCTTGGCAGATGACCTCATGGATCTAAACATACATAGGCATTTAAAAAAATCTGGATTCAACTGGCATGTGGGGGTTTTTTTAAACACAATTTATGATACCAGCAAGATGAGTATTTTGTCAGAGAATAAAAATAATGTGATTTTGTGAAAAATATAATCTAATATTCACCTCTGTGCTGTAGTTAATAAATTGAATGTAAATAAGAAAGTTAGAGGTGCTAAAAATGTATTTTTACATTAATAAAACACACAAACTGCCAATACGGCAGCAAGCAAGTTGTTATGTCCTATCTGTCCTTTGCATTGTGTTCTAAAAGAGCATTTTCACAATTTCTTAGTTTATGCACTGCATCTGTAAGTCATATAATGTAGATGCATTTTATCATTGAAATTTTAGTAAGTATTAAAATATTAATCTTGTGTTAAAACCATTTAGTCAACAAACAAGCCAGTGGAATTCTATCAGGATGATGGCCGGACATAACTCATGTTTTGATCTTTACACTAGAATGATCAGGAAACTAAACCTTTTGATTCAAGAGTGTCATGAAGGTACATGATTTACTTTTCTGGTAACAGAAGCCAAAAATGATTAAGTCCCAAACTAAACAGGGACGTTTGTATCTCATCTCTCTCACAAGACCTCAACACATTCTGAGAGGTTTAAAATAGATAATGCTCATTAAATGGACTACCATGAGTGTCCTTTGTCCTCATACTTGAAATGCATTGTTGTTCAAATCCCAATGATTTCCATTAGTAAAGAACACAAAAGTCAAAACAAACCCTTGATCTCTTGCTAAAGTGAATGGAACACAGGGGCATTCAATGTATAAAATTAATTTTCTTTTACTAAGTTCATTAGAGTGCTGTTTTCCAACTTATGATATGGAAACTCCTGAGAATACATGGATTATTTCTAAGAAGTTTGTAAATAATAACTTAAGAAAAACAGAAGCTTTGTCAAAATTGTTTGTAATTCATCTCTTCACAACTCCTTAGAAAATTGTTAAAGGTTTGCAAATTGAAATGATTAAAATGATGAGAAAAATGATGTAAGTAAGTTTCTCCCTTATCACAGTGTACCATCATTGGGTACAGCTCTGAGAAATACAGATTCCTGCCAGGATAAAGAAGTGGATCCCTGTAAATCCTAAAATGATTTACAGCTTTGTGACTGTTTGCCAAAAAGGTGCCAATCATTATCTGCTTATATTTCTGCCAACAGCATCTAAAGCAAGCAAGCCCTCCCACTCCTGAGCACTCTCCACCCAGGCTGGACGTAAAATACTTCTGTAATAACCCAGACTGAACTGCATAAGGAATTACTCTCCACGGGCAAAGACTTATGTCTCAATTTCTTGCAAAGTCCACACTTAGGCTCAGACAACACTGGATGATGAACAATTCATAGTTAAAGGCAAAATAGAGATGGAAATGCTGAGCAGCAAAGCTCCAAAGGCAGAACAAACTTATCATTCATCTGTTCTAAAACTTGACCTGGTATATTCCTCAGGTTTTTGACTTTTGGGCAGGTAGATAGATTACTACTAGTTTTCAAACAGTCCTTCTGCTAGAGACTAGTTCACAGAATTGATGAGTAAGACATTACCCAGCAAGTGGTTTGGGGTTTAATTCACTAACCATTAGATGTGCTGCTACAGAGAAAGAGTCCTGCTGATAAAGCTTCCAAGCCTATACCTTGAAATATGGAGGACCCAAATAACCTCCTAGGGACTTCTCACTTTTCCCTGTCCCACTAATGAACTTTCACAAAATTGCTTTAAACCAATCGATTAAAGTAAATTTCCAGAGACAAGTGGGAAAGATTTGCACGGTATTGAATTCAGGAAAGATATACAATAGGCAATCTACTCGTTTGGGCAGCTCGTCTGCTTCTCATCTGCTAATGTACAGATTCAATTTCTCACACCTCTTTGGAACTTCCGAAAAAAATGATAAGCTTAATGAGACTTACAGATAAAATATACCCAAATAATATATCTGCAACATAGATAATTCTATTCTTTAGAGCACATATATATCAAACCTCACACAAAAACAAAAAACAGGAGATAGATTTACATTTCCAGCTACTGCATATTGACTTCATTTTCTTTATTAAAAATGTATTATAGAAAAAAGAACTCCATATATATTTTGTCCTTTCATTTTTTATCAATAAATTAGTGAATGAAATAAAACCTATCACACAGCGAAAACAAATGTAATTTATCTAGATAAATTTTTCTTTTTAATTCACTTTGGGATACACACAGCTATTTCAATGAGAAGTGTATAGAAAAGATAATTTGAAGGAAGAGGTATTACAGTGCAAAAGCATAAAAAGAAACAGTTATTGTAAAAGACAGCTGGAGCGTCATTTCCTAAATTCCCCATGTGCTGCCATTACACAAACCACAACAGAACGATAATCCACAATGAATTATAAGGAGAAATCCCATTTGTCCCAGAAGTAAAGAACAGAGCAGATACTTCATAACAGATGATCTGTCAAGATCCTTCCTTACTTGTAAGAAATATATGTTTCATTACAGAAATTTTTTTAATGTCTTTCCTGACATAGCACTCTCCAGGGAGACTACTGCACAGAAGCACACACATTATCTTAGTGGCTATTCATTCTAATTCATCCTTAAAAGTTTCTTAAAAATGTGGACTATTAGGAAGAAACATGACTCCAAACAGCTTAATTCCACCAAATGTCTGGCAAGGGCAATGGAAAACCGAAAATGAGTGTAGAACATTTCTCAAACCATTTAAAGTAAGTATTTCTTTAACTTACATCACTGGCTACCCAGCCTCCATGATCTACTTGAAACACTTTTCAAGCCAGCTGTTGTTACAGCAGACATTTCAGTATGCAAGGTCAACTGTCATTCTGTTATTAGAAAATATTTCAATAATCAGGATAAAACAGTTTCTGAAAAAGCCTGAATTATACCGAACTGGTGTATATGCAACATAAGAACTGGACAGTGATGCAGCAGCAGGATCATTTTAGGATGAATGTGAAGCTTTTCCTTGTTTAAACTCAATGCTGTACTGGTTTCCATTAAAAATTAAATATTTGCCAACGGCTAATTCACTGTGACCCTCAGACTAGAAAATAACTGCAATATCTCAAATGAGAGGGGGAGATAATCATTGCAAATACAGATTTTTTTAAATTATTCCCTTTCTTCATTTAAAATTCATAAGACCAGAAAATATTGGAAGGGACCTATATAAAATACAGTATGAAAAGACTGGAATGTGGAGAGTAGTGTGAGATCTTTAGTATGTAATTTGTAGCTCTGTTGATTGTCATTTTTGGCAATACATTTTCCATTCTAGTTTTTCATGCTTCCAACTAAGGATAGTAAAAATAATGCACCTTTGTAAGTACTTTAATATCTACAAATGTAAAGAGGAGTTGAGTAGAATTACTATTTTTATTATAAATCCAAAGCCAAGCAGTAACTTTAAAAAAAAATACTTCATAGTTGCTAGGTGACAACAGCGTTAGTCTCCTACGATGTCATTTACAAAATGCAAGCTCTTACAAGCAAAGAAATGAGAAGTTAAGGACATCATAAATCTTCCTCTGCCTACTTAATAAGCAAGAATATTAATCAGAGGTACAAATAAATGCATATTCCACTGTGTCCACACAGTCCACAATCTTAAGTTTGATCTGTGGAATTGTTTTTAAATATATGACTGTTTATGATGCCTGATTTTCCTGACTGACCCTAAGTTTGTCCACTGATAACATCCATTTTTCCATTGCTATTTCTAGATAACTGGATTAAGATGTACTTTAGCAAAATGAGTAATTTGACCTATTCAGTTATAAATGCCCCTGAATTTGTTTTTAAACTATGTACAGAGTTACGCACACTGTCTACTTTAGGTCAGACCAGACAACTATCGGTAGTCCTACTGGAGGACCTTGTCTAAGCTCAATTAGCTATAGAAAAAACTTATATTTCTACCATAGGTCCTTTGAGCTGCATCTAAGTTAGATCCATAAAATGCTCTGAGTTGGATAGTGAAGTCACTAGTTTTACCCAAATATATCACCCTTTACTACTGCTATGTCCACTTTATATGTGCAGATTACAGATGGAAAAAAATGCACCTTTTAAACTGTGAGTTAAGATCCTAGTGTTGCATTAGACTCTTCTTTCTATTTACAAACCCTAGTAAATACACATTTTATTTTAAGCAGGTCCATAAACATTTGGAGGACAAGGACCTTCAGGCTCATTCAATGAACAGGGCAAGATTTATGAGTACAGCAAATCTGTCAGTTCATTGGTTTTTCAGTATTCAGAGTCTGCAAAATATCTGGCATGCAAGGATGTTCTTTTTACTTAAAAACATTAACTGTTTTTTTCAAAGAGAAAATTGAAATAATCACATGCAGTTGTTAATTGAGTATTTAGATTGTTGAGGAATTAAAAAGGAAAAGTCATTGATAGTTATGCTAAGGAAATCTGCAGAGAGGTCCAAGCTATGAAACCACATTTTTAATCTTCTAGTCACTTTGAGGAAAGATTTTATCATTGAAAATGCATCACCTGCAAGTGATAGATCACCCCAAGTGTTTGTGAGCAGTGGTAAAAGATTTCACAGATGGCAACCCACTATATGCTAGCAGCTCTTCATACTTCAATCATTGCTTTGGTCACTGAAAGCATTTGTGGATGACAGCGTGCCACGAGAGAATATATTCACCATCAGCTTGTTCCTCTCTGTCAGCTTCAATCACTGAGAATTATGTTCAGTTTTCAAATAATGGAATTTAAAAAAACACTTTACTATGTCTGCCCTTGAAAACTGTCTGTTGCAAGAGCCAATGTGAAAATCTATCTAATCAATGTAAACTGCCTTCAGCAGTAATAAAGCACTTGCCAGTGTGCTACTAAAACCTAGGTCTGGACATGGAAGGAAAAAAACCTAATAGAGGCTGTTGCAAATAGAATATATTGATGTTATCACCAAAACTCCCTCATTCTGTTTGGAATTTTTTTGAAAAATTAGGCTGATAGTTTACATAAGGTTTTTTGAATGTGAGATAAAAAGTGCAGATCAGTCTTAAAGTCTGACATACAGCAGCTCTAATACTGTTCCTGATGCTCCTTTATGTAGTTGTGCCTCCATGAGCTGATGTAAAAAACTCAAAAACATCCATTCATAAAGGCTTGCATAGCCAGAGGTAGGAAACAGAGTCTTTTCCTTCTTAGCTGCATTTAGGTTAGTCTACATTACCCACAAGAAGAAGAGTAGGAAAGCAAAGTTCTGGAAATGGAAGAGGAGTGGTTGCCCCCTCCATTGACTAACTGCATCATGACTTAGCATTCAGATTTCAAAAAAAGGACTAAAACCATGTGGTAAGACAAAATCTGGTACTAATTCTTCTGTCATTGTGTCGGTGTGCTCATTTTTCAGTTTCAAGATGCTTTCAGTTACTCTATTTCCTAATATATTTGTATTTTTGAAGTCACAGGCTTTGGTACTCCCTGGAGAGCTGGCCAGTCTGGCCAAGCTATAGTTGCATAATGAAAATCTATTAAAATGACTGAGCTGCTTTGGTGTGGTATCTTTAATGACACAGATACTTGTTGCAGTTAGCACGAGTTAGCTCTAGTTGACAACAGTGTTAGCACATGCACATGAAATTCACTTTGACACTACAGGACAAGAGAGTAGCTCAGTTTTAAGAGTAGAGAAGTAACTTAAGTGAAAGCGACTTGTCAATCACCGGGAAAGTTGTGAAGGTGTTGAACATCTTCAGGAGTAGCAGATTGTGAGTGTCAGCCATGGTGAAAGCTGGTTTTTAGGTTTCAAATGCATTTGAACAAGATAATAAAGAATTAGCTATTCTTTTCTGCCCATTCCTATACCTGACAGTCTCCTGGATTGCTCGGGGAGAGGACCCAGAGGAGAAGGGAGGAGGTTCCTGAGAGACACTGTACGAGAACACATGGCATGGCTGGAACCACCACGCAGACCCACCTGACTGCTCTCCCGGAGCGTGTCCTCTCTCCTGCAGAACAGGGAACTCGTGCAATTTCTAAAATTGCATATGTCTGTGTGACTGAAAGATTTTGGTAGCTGAGTACATTTAGTCTCCAGTGACCAACTGGTATTTGGTCTTAAACCACGGCCATACTGCAAAAGAGAGTGCATGGAGTACGTCTATACCAACTAATAAAGAATTACTATCTGTATATTTTTTAAACCAGCTTATTCATGAGATCTGTTGAAGACATTTCTTATCTTAGTATCTAACACTGCCACACCTCAAGTGCACTTGTAAGATTCGACGGCAGGAATAGAAATCTTTACAGATTCTCCAGAGTGGTCTAAAAATTTGTGAGATAACCTAGTTTCTATAGGCTTCCACAGCCATTTCCATTTTACCTACTTAAGTTTTAAAAACTCCATTACTTCCATTCCTTTAAAATTCTTTAAGACTTCCGTATAAGGAAAGATTTTGAAATATGGTGAAATGTGAATTAGTAAGAGGACTGCAATAGAACATACAATTAAAATTCTAATTTAGAAACTTATTCCCTGGCATACTAGATAGCAATAACTTAACCTCATTAATCTTCCTGATTTATCTCCAGCAGAAAAATATAGTATGTTGATGGGATTTTATGATCTTTTTTTTATAGAAAGAACCCTCTGGGTACAAAATGCACACTTGCACTGTAACTAATGTGCAGGATATATTATTTTTAACTTTTGTGTGAAAAAAATTAAAGTTGGTTCTCAAGCTGTGCTTATTTCTTCTCATGAAAATAGATTTCCTGCTTTTGGAGGATTTAATGAATAGTTTTCATGTAAAGCATGTGGGATTTTTGTATCTCCCTATTCCTCACCTATGTTTGTTTTAACACACTATGTAATTACAGTTTTGTTCACGGGTATCATACCTTTTACATTCTCAAGAACGCAGAGAACTGGAGCAACACTCATGACTGTAATGTCTGTAAACATAAAGTGAATGAATGCAGGCTACACTGAATACCAAATACTTCCGTGCTTTGATAGGAAACCTCGTTTGGGGAAATACAGTAAGACATTGATCACCACATTGGCACTATCCATCCTTTTGTGAACAAAATTACCTGCTTCATTATTCAGTAACTCTGCTATCTCCTTGCTTCCAAAGGATGCAATTGCACATGTTAATTGCACACTACAGGAGTAAAAGAAGGTACATAGTTATTTACTCCTTAATGAGAATTACTACTTAGCAAGACACAGGTATTTACAGAAAAAGGGCAGGACTCAAGGTTACATACAGTGCACTGAATGTGTGGATAAGGGTTTCAAGATAAATTCTAAATCAACTTTTTTATACCAGCTTCAGAAGAATAATATGTAAATACCTCAAATGATTTGGACAGAAGGAAAATACTCAGCCTGATCACTATGACTTGGTTTGAGTAAGGCCAAAAAGGAGAGGTAACTTAAGATGATGATGATAATGTGTGTCTTTTGCCCTCATCTTTGAAAACTTGCCTCACTCGTGTATTAGAAGGTAAGGTATCCTTACCCTCTAATAAGGTATTGGTAGCTATTGGCTGCCAATTTGTCAGTCTAATCGCTTCTTTTTCCAGTGCCGCAGTGCTAACTTCTGGTGCTGTTTTGTTGCAGCTGTTTTACAAGTAGCCACAGTGACAGATGCCTGGAACTTCCAGACTGAGCAAGTTGCAATACTGGTGTTAATGGTGCCACAGGCTTTTGATTTTTTGCATCACAGATCTGCACTCTATCTGCTAAGACTCCTTGAGTCTTCCTGTTGAGTAAGCTTTGCAGAAGAAAGGAAATGACATCCTAGCAGTAGTTTCTTCCAACTCTCCTTTCCTCCTTGGCTGCAACTCTGCTTCTCACTTCCTTTCCCTCTGTTTGGAGTCACTAAAATTTACATAAGGGTAGCTGTATGCCTGTGCATTGCTACCCTATTAGAATTTGGAACACTGTGGGTTTGTCTCTTCTTGATTTTTGTTTCCAATTTTTAATCAAGAAACTTCGTTTTCAAGTGTCATTCTGCCAAGCAAAACATTCCTTCCACAATACTACTTAGAACTCAGAAGTACATCACTCCTAGACTTTCTCCCTTGAACTCAGAATGTTAGCAGGCAGGCGGATTCTACTAAGTGGTTTTGGTACCTTAGAGCTTTAAGAATATTATTTTGGATCTTTTCATGCACTTTAAAGTTTAATTCAAAAAACTAATAGAAGATTTAAATATTTCTTCTGAGTCTAGTCCATTTTTCCTCCAAAAGATTAGCACTATGATATTTGATTTACCTTACAAATAATAAAAGCTTGCCCCGGGGAATGGTTTCAAAGAGCTAATGAAATGTTATTAAAGCAGACCATAAAGATACAATGTGCTATGAAAAAAAGTAGGCAAGAACTACAGATTTTTTTCTTCCTACGGTAAAGAGACGAGTTTGCAATTAAAATAAAATTAAAATAAGAAAGAAAAAAATGAAGAGAAGAAAAAAAGGAAAAAGAAGAAAAAATACAGGAAAATGAAAGTGAAAAATACAGAGAAAGAGAGAAGAGAGAGAGAGAAGAAGAGAGAGGGGAGAAGAAGAGACTGACATTTTTTCAGTCATCAGAAGAAAACCAATAGTGTGCATTTAACTCAATTAGTAAGCTTTGCTTTGTAGTTAATTTTCTGTTCACTCATGTTTTATGTAGTGATTGATGAGAGCTACTCCACTCATTGCCTACATATGCTATGTAATGCACCAAACAAGGCTTAAGGATTCCAAGAAACTCTCTCTGAAGTAAGTGGAAAATACTTTCCATGGCAAAATACTTACTTTCCATGACTTGATTGACACTGCAGGCCAGGACACCACTCTTTGAGCAACTATATTATTTGAAGAAGTACTATTTAATAACTGTGCACTTCTGTCATCTGCTTGCTGAAGATTATTTCTAATAAAAGGTGATTAACATTGAACTGGTGGGCACATATGCTGATAAGAAAGGTGACTTCTGACACATTTCTAGCAAATCCAGTAATATTTTTGCCTGATTTTATCTGAATAAATCATTCTAATTGAGATAGTGTGCTGAGCTCAGAATTCACAAGAACTGCCTGACTCTTTAAATTATCAGCTGATCCAAGCATAAGAAACCTGACAACATCTTCAAATCCCTTATAAGGACAAGCTGTTTCTGATTTAGAACTACACAACTTGGAAAAACCTTGAATATAATAAAATTCCCTGAAGCAACAGAAAACAGCATGTGGAGAAACGAAACAAAAGCAAACAAATGTTGAATTTGAGAAGCGAAGAGAACCCCTCCTATCTGCATCCAAGTTGTAATGTACACACAGCTGATCTAACCTTTCAGAAGTGATAAAGCACCCCTCAGACTTTGCTCACTAAGTGAGCCTCAAGGGTTTTCGTGAGTGTATCTAGGCCACTCTAGTTAATATAGTTTGGATAGAAGATTAAGAAAGGAACAAAGCTCACATAATAAGATTTTCATTCTGCTACAGGGGGACACTGACATCATATTAAACTACAAGATAAAAGCCAGAGTACACTGGCGTGCATAGATGGAACACAAATATTTTGCACACTGTTGTTTTTCCCAGTGGATAAGATAGTACTTTTCAGGGGAAGTAAGAGCAGTAGGGTAGACTAAAATAGATAAGGGTCTACTTGCAGTAGACTTGCCCTTTCAAAAAAAAGATAGCACTTCATTGTGCTGTATCATTACATTTTTTGATCTTCACAGGAAACTTTGGTGCCTCGATGTCTGCTTTGCTTGTTTGCAAATACATTATTTGCTAGCATATATAAAGACAATTACTCATTCCTCCAGGCTTGACTTTTTAGCCCAGCATTTTCCTTGTTCGAAAGAAAAAGATGTCCTTCTGTCTAAAGCTATGTGTTTACTTCCCACTTTTCCTGGCTGGCATCCAGTCCCTGCACCTATCGTTTGCTACACTGCTCTACCCAGGGGAGAGCAGTGATGGGTCACAGTAGAGTTGCAGCGATGGGAGCTCCCGCTACTTCACTATTGAAAACTCCTGGCTCCAGCTTTTTAAAGTTTCCTTTACCCAGACATCCCTCCGCTCTGCCTTTGCTTCCTGCCAATCATCTTCCCTTTGGACAACTACGCACTTACTGGAAAGGAGTGGGTGGGTAAAAACTTTGAAAAAAATGCCGTTGGTCTTGGATGATTCCACACCTCTCTGGGAAACTACTGAAAGAATAATACAGAGTATTTAAAAGCATATAATCAGCATAAAAATAGTAGCAGCAGTAATGGGACTGACAATGATGACAAGTGTTGCTATCTATTGTTAACCTAATCATTTTTAGCATGCTCACTGCATTCTGACAGACAGCAGCGCTTCAATACAGCCCCAAGACTACTTGTTAGAATGAAGAGTGTCTGGTTAGGCGCACTAATGAATAGCAGCAGCTCACCAACCTGAGTTGTCCTATTTTGATGTTTGAAATGTATATACAGCGCGTTCTAATTCCCAGAGAGGTATCCCTGCAGTAATTCATCAGCCAGGCTTAAAACCAGACAGTTTATTCAAATATATAATACATGGGATCACAGGCTACTCAAATGACCCAGGCTCAGCTAATGGATAAAGTGAAAAGGAAGTACTCTGGGTTAACAATGAGGGAGGGGCAAAGGAGGTTGCTATGCCTAAAGACTGTCACTTGAGGACCACTTCTGCATCATTAAGCTAACATCAGACACATGGTACTAGTATTTTGTCAGTGGAAAAGTACAAACATACCATACACAAGTGACAGTTACACCACGGTATGTATCCACAGGAGCTTATCAATGGACATTTGGATTGTCCAACTCTATTTCCCTGTAATCAGCTAGTATATTCCTCATGCCTGAGAAAGAAACTTTCAAAGAGCTTTGAGAAGCCTTCTAAACCTGTATTGACCTTGTGCAATACAATGGAGATCTCTGAATGCCCCAGTGCAAATGGCTCTTCTTCCTTCTTATTTATCACTCATGCAGCATACATTCAGAGAATATACTCTGCAAGTGAAATAAGTATTGGACTAACTAACAGAAAAAAAATCAATCTCCAGGAATGAAGATGGAGATGGCAATTTAAGTGCCATCAGTTACTTACTGGGCAGATGCACAGCAAGGATGTCTCTCTCTACTCTAGTTTGGTGGTGTTTTACGCTTGCTATGTACAAGTAAGAGCACGGTAGAGAAAACTAACAAACCAAATGTAATATTTACAGAAAACAAACACACCCCTACAAAAAGGGAAGAAAAGTGCAATTGTTTGACAAGACAGCCTTTTTCCCAATGGATAATATGGTGAGGACATGAAGGGGAGTTGTTTATGGAGTAAGCGAGATAACAGAAAAGTTACAAAGTCCACATAACACAAATGGATTATGAAATAAGAAACTTAAACAAATAAAGGGTTAGTCATGGAGATAAAATAGAGCAAAATATTGTTTACATTCACAGCTTTAAGACTAGAAAAGGAATAATCATAGTTCTGCACTTGGATCACACCCATGACATTATTCTATGGATTTTTTTCTGATGTGCAGGGCCCTTGCGAACATGTCACCTAGCTACTCTTTTGTTCAGATTCTGATCTTACTGAGTATCAAAACAATTCTTCAGTAATGAAGATTGAGGTTTAACAACTTGATGCATAATTTTGTTTTTTGCAATCTGCTCCTTCATTTTCTCTTTTGCATAAACTGAGGAAAATACAGCAATTTATCAGCTCTCCGTAGACACTGCGAGATTTATATACATTGCAGCTCTACATTTTTATTCTACATTTCCTTTCATTAGAACACTGCACTCAAGCTAGATTAATTGAGGCAAACCAACATTATAAAAGCTCTGTTGAATAGCAGCAGATGCCTTTATTCTCTGCATTCCTCCATAAAACAAAACTTTTAAAAATTTGAGTCTCTATATAAATATTTCCCTTACAAGACAATACAAAGATTCCAGGCATCTGTCTCTCATTAAGCCAATTACTATTTGCTTAAAATAATCCAATAAAGTTCGTATTTACGATTTCTAATTAATAAAAGTATTGTTAGACTCTCTGTGCCAAATTTGGCCAAGGAAACCAGAGAAAACAAAGAAGAGTGAGATAGATGGACAAGAGGGACTTGGCACTGAAGCGTTCCAGTTCCAATACTTGGTGGAAGTCCCAACTTTGAGACAAACACTCACTAAGCAACAGGGGAAGACTTAGCGGTTTGAGATATCAGGTCAGTAGGGACTAGACCTCCAGCTGAAGTACATATATGAAGGATACATACTAGGGACTACACAGCTGGAGTGCTAGGGAAGTCAATACTAGGTCATACCTTGTTTAACAGATTCATTAATGAACTGGATGATGGTGCAGCCTCCACCCCTAGCGAGTTTGCATCAACACCAAACTGGGAAGGGTGGCTGATGTGCCAGAGGGTTGTGCTGCCATCCAGAGGGGCCTCAATAGGCTGGAGAAATGGGCTGGCAGGAACCTCTTGGAGTTCAACAAAGAGAACTGCAAAGTCCTATACCTGGGGAGAAACAACCCCAGCTTTGGAGATACTCAGAAACCATTTGGATGTCGTCCTAGGCAACTGGCTCTGGGTGGCCCTGCTTGAGCATGGGGTGTTGAACCAGATGACCTACAAGGGGGCTCTTCCAATCTCAACGATTCTGTGATTCTGTGACATGGGCATTGGAAAAATCCCTTAGGGCCACCAGTATTGAACTCGAGGGAGTAGGGGAGCATCTGTTTCCACTGAGACCTCCCAGAAACAGATACTTATCCTGGAACTGCATATGTCCCAATTTCTTTTAATGCTGGATACAGGAGTCATTTGAATGCAGACTGTGGTACTGAAATTTCATGTGGCAGCTCAGCAATCAGGACACGTTGCTGATGCTAGCAATTTGCTGGACATGGGATTCTTTAAAATTAAGTTTCAGCCCAAATTGCATCAAAACTAGAAATGTCCCAGAATTGCCTAACATAAGTTAAAAGAAAAGGCTTGTCTTCCAAAACAAAACAGGCTCCTGGGACAATAGGATGGTAAAAATAGTCTAGTTAGTAAAAGATAGTAAGATACTAAAAGACAGCAAAACTGAATCAGGCTCAGTGAACCTTAAACTCTGGTTTTCTTCCACACTTAAGGTATCCCACTGCTATCAACATTTAAGGTTCCAGGAGAAACATTTTAGCAGCTGTAAAATGCCTGGATTTAGTGCAAATCTGTCATTGTAATATGGTGATCCCATGTCTCACTCTGGCTCCCTACCTAGCCCTACGTCAACCTCTGTAAGATGAATCTTAGTTCCATAAGAATATGTTTAAAAGTATATCTGAGACAATACCCTCAAAAAGTATGGTTTGCTTTTTTCATATTAGGTAGCTGAATTTGGAAGTTATTATTTTTGGTAACTTCACTGCAGTCATAATAGCTGGCATCTAAACTTGCCATATCAGTTAAAATACAAATACTTGATCTGATAGCCGATCAAATTTGAATTTTTGGCATAAACCAAGTTAACTTTTCTGTTTTTCATTAGAATATGCCGAACATTTTCTAGGCGTGGGCAGAACTGTATGGTGAATGGAGTATTTCATTGCTTTATGCACATGCATTTTCAGCTTTTTAAAACATGGTCTCTATTAGTGGCATTAAAAAGAGTACTTTTTATAGCATATTTTTTCCATTTTCTCCATGGAAATAGAGAGGAAAGAAATCTTTTTTTCTTAAAAGAAAATATTGCACTACTAAGCGTGAGCACTCCAACACACTGCTCCTCCACACTAGAACAGTCATCTGGGTGGCACCGTTCCAATCTTTCATGACACCAAAAAAAATCATGTTACTATTAAACTTCTAGATTAGTCAGTCAGCTTTCCAGGGACTCTGGCACTTGCTGTTCCGCAAAACTGGGGCAATAGGACATGTGANCCACAGCTGTTTCCGCAGCCTGACCCCTGCCCACCTTCCCCCCACCTTTCCCCCCACCCCAGTCAGCAAATCTCCACTGCTTCTCTGGCAGAAAAAGAACCCTGCTAGCTGAAAGGAATAAAAGCAGGAATGTTGGAGCATGTCCTGCTCCTCACTTTTTCCAGTGTTAGGGAGCAGGAACCACCCCCCTCCACTCTCCTGCCTGCTACACCCAGGAGAAGGAGATGGCAATGGCAGAACCTGGGTGAGAGATGCAGGGCAGGCCTGGGCTGGACCAAGTAGGGAAACAAAAATTGTAGCATACCTTACATATTCTTCAGCATCACCTTCGCTGAAGGCAGAATCCCTGTTCCACAGTATCTCTGTGCTTCCAAATACTCCTGCAATAGTTTTGTAACTACGAATGTTCTCACCTTACCCTCCAGTGGCACTCAGCAGGTGAGTAATGGGGTCCCCATATCTATGAGGGGATGTAGTGAAAGGTAAAGCTTTATCTGTGGGCAAGGTTCCTGGTATCAGAGGGAACTATTCTGGGGAATGCATATAAATATGGAGTAAGCACAAGCAGACCTCTGTGTCAGTGTGTAGCTAGACAAAAGTTTAGTAGTTTCACTTGTTTCTTGGCCTTTGGAACAGGGCTATTTTAAAAAGATCCAACCTGATCCCTTATAAGATATTTAAGGCAATTCCACTGTAGCATACGTGAGCGAAATAAAAGCATCCTCATAGTTATGTCAACAGGAAAGACATTTGCTTCCCCACCAGGCTGTCCTTCTACCTCAGCAATGTTTAAAAATTGCCTGATGGCAGAATCACAGTGTTTTGAAAAAATGTCACCAAAAAATAACAAACACATAGTCTCGGTAACAAGAAATAAAAAATAATCCACAAAAGCGTTAAGCTTTATAGAAGCCCTAAATGCTGCAGATAGCATGGCCTCTTTTAGCTTTCTTTGTGTGCCAGAGATACATGTGCTTAGTAAATAACAGTAAAATAAACACAAATGCTGTGCAAAGAACTGACAAATGGAGGGAAAATATGTCAATCTCTAACCAGATCTACAATTAAACATATAAAAAGCATGAGCAATTTATGTGATTTTCCTTGGATTCAAACTTTTTTGTATGTTCTAGCTACTGTTGGTTCTATAGACTTGATTCATAATGTAACCATCAAAACATAAAATTCAAGCTGGTGATGTTGTAAAAGAAGAGACAATTAAAAAGTCAGTGATAAAATTGAAATGTGTACAAAATCACTAGGAAAGCAGCAAAACACCAAATTTCCTTAGATTTGAAATGTTTTCCCCAGTGCAAAACCAAAGCAAATGCTTTGGTGTGGTTTGATGATTTCAAAATTCATATAACTGTCACCCTTTCACCCCCCAAAAGGCAAAAAGTGGTTTACTGCCCAAACTAGGAGTTTATTTCCACTACCTCTATATACTGTAAGTAACATGACTCTCTTGAAAGGGCCTAATTAATGCAAACAAAGTTTTTTGCAGAAAAAAAGCACTGCTCAGAATAAAGGCTCAAGGATTAGACTTTAGCATAACAGCTATATGCATTTTAAACAAAAGCATTTTACAACTGAATTTCTTTTTTTCTCTTTCCCTTTACAACATCATCATTCTGCATTTCAGAGTCCAACAGCAAGACAGTGGAGCAGGAGAACAGCTACTAAACCAAAAGAAATAGAAAACAACAAGGATGCTAGCTAACTTAAAGAGCTCTTTGTGTTCTTTATAAACTGAGGTGATGTTAGTTCTATAAAATTGACTACTAGTATGGAAAAAAAAACAAATAAAAAATTACCATTCCACTTTGCATTGTTTGCTTTGTGTTCAGAAGCACTGATTTATTTTCTTCTTCTTCATGTGTGGTAACAACCATACTGGGTCAAACCAGAGGTCCATATAACCCATTATTTTTTCTACAACAGTACCAGTAGCAGATGTTTACAAAAAAGTATGAAGAACAGAGCAAATAGAGAGCGAATCTTTCCCCAGCATACCCTCTTAGCTTCTAGCAATCAATGGCTTTCCTGAGCAATCTCTTCCTCAGCCAGAGACTGCACACAGCCATTGTGTTTAATAATGAATTTGTCTATCCCATTTTTGAACCCATTTATAATTTTGGCTTCACAGCATCTTGAGGCAATGAGCTCCACGATGTAATTATGTGCTGTGTGAAAAATATTTCCTTTTGTTCACTTTAAACCTGCTGCTTAATAGCTTTGTTGGGTGCTCCCGATTCCCTACATTATAAGGAATAATGAATAATTGTTGTTAGCATTGCAGAAGTAACACTCATCTCTGGCACAGCTCAGAATATCCTAAGGGGGTATTACAGCAGCCAGGAATGAGTGATATTTCACTATCCTGGAAACAAGGCAAAGACTTGGTACTGGAGCAATAAAATGGCTCTGTGCCACTTTAAGGATTTCCTTACTCATAGAAACTTTGCGTAGTTTATTATGCCAACCTTACAGAAGCTGTGTACAGCAGCGTTACACAGAGCATAAAAGGTGGGTTGAAGCATGAATGGTCGAATGAGCGAAACTACAAACTAAAAATGCAGCGTCTTACTGTAGTTATTTGTCCAACTCAACCAGAGACACCAGTGACAAGTAGAAACAGATGCAGATAAAAAACAAGGCTAAGTGAACAAAAGCTCAGCTGATATCATAGCCTAATGCAGAGGACAATGTTCTGAAATACTCTTCACGCAAACGATGCACTAAATCGTTCTGGCAATGAATAATGGTTGACAGCACTTGGAAGAGCAATACTGGTATCACAAAAGACTGAAGAACTGTTGTATGCAGTCTTTCTCAAGATTAAAAAGCATATGTCTCAACTTGACAGTCTTGCTTAGATTCAGAGGATCTTGGAAGGACATGAAAATCTAAAAAGAGCTTTTGCACTACAAGCGTTTCCCCATCTATTTAAGTCACCTCATTTCTTCCCTCACTATTCATGTGGGGTTGGAGGTGGCTGGTTTTACTGTTCATTCCTGAGCAGAAGATACGGGATCTTTTTAACATTTGTTGTGTCATACTGAAATTTTGTTGGTTTGGCATCATTCTTGGTAAGGAAGAGCACAGAGATTGCTCATGTGTAGGTATTTACTGTAAACAATCTGAATGGCAATATTTTCTCACATCAAAACTCCAAGCTCTGTGATACTGCCAAGTATTTGAGCACCAAAAGCAAAGTATTCCTGTTACCTTCTCCCAGACTAATCACACACAAAAACTTTATGCCTACTTCAGGAACCAATACTGCACACTGCATGGAAACTTCCACCATCCCAGAGCAAGCACTAGGAGGCATTCTATTCAGGAGGGAGTCCTGTCACTGTTTGGGTAGG
Source organism: Rhinoptilus africanus (assembly GCA_013400135.1). Lineage (NCBI taxonomy): Eukaryota > Metazoa > Chordata > Aves > Charadriiformes > Glareolidae > Rhinoptilus > Rhinoptilus africanus. The sequence goes on from VXBO01011199.1 coordinate 33,545, forward strand.
GCAGAGACAAAAATCTACAATTTAGTTAAAAAGAGCTTATACCCCTTTTACTACAGGCTGCCTTTGTTAGCAGAAGGCAGCCACAGTTACGGCTACTTCTGAACAGTTCCAGCCTGCACATCAAGGAAGGTCCTCACTTCTTTTGTCTCCCTTCAGTGTGTGGTGCAAAAGTGGAGACAGCCTGTCTCTCAGAGACTCAGACCTCTCTCTTGCAGATATAAGAGCTTCTTTTCTGTTATATATTAGAAGTAGTTATTATTGCACAGGCAAGCACCTTAAAGCTAGACGGGGAATAACTGAGTTCAGCTGGTAAATGCATTTTAACCTTACATAAACACATGCTATCTATTTTTCCCACAGACCAAAGCAGAGCACTGTCAGTCACTAATCTTTTGAAGATCTTAAGGGGAAAAAACTGCACTGTTTTGGTGGTCAGATATTCAAGCTTTGTCACCTTTACATGAACATGTCTAAATTGTTATGTGTCTGACATCCCTGGTGTTGCTATCATTTAAGTGAATGGTAAAGGTAAACCAGAAAAGAACGTATGTTAAAAGCAAGTTTAAAACAGTCCCTTATATCCTTTTAAAACCAACTGGACTTATAAATACTTCAAGGGTGGGTGTCAGGAGGATGGGGCCAGGCTCTTTTCAGTGGTGCCCAGTGACAGGACAAGAGGTAATGGGCACAAACTTGGGCACAGGAAGTTCCACCTAAACATGAGGAGGAACTTCTTTACCTTGAGGGTGGCAGAGCACTGGCACAGGCTGCCCAGGGAGGTGGTGGAGTCTCCGTCTCTGGAGACATTCAAAACCCGCCTGGACGCGTTCCTGTGTAACCTGCTCTAAGGTGGCCCTGCTCTGGCAGGGGGGTTGGACTAGATGATCTCCAGAGGGCCCTTCCAACCCTATGATTCTGTGATTCTGTGACTTAAACACATGCTTAAGATCTTTCCTGCCCTGGACTCCAAATCAGGCTGTAAACCTAAATCTTTCAGCTCTTGTGTGCGGGTTTGTGCCGAGTGACTCCTGTCTGCTGTTTCTGTCTGGTGAAGAAGTTTCAATATTATGAATTTTCATCAGTCCTGAACTGAGCTGCACACGCAGTAACTCCAGTAATTTAACATGGCTGATGCAGCCATCATGTCATTTCTGAAATATTGATTCTCACTGACTGTATTTCACAAGTCCCCAAATTCAGCCCGCTTTTCCTCCTGCCCGCCTGCTGGGCTGCTTTGTTTCCACCAGTACTCCAGTCTTCCCATCAGCTTTGGCCTGGGGGACAATTTTATCCCATAGTTGCCCTGCTCATCTTTGTCTCTGCTTGACCAAGATGCCTGCATCTTCTCATGGCTGTTTGTCAGGCTACGTCTTCACCTCTCAAATGACTTGCTGACAACCCAGGGCGACCTAATGGCTAACTAATAAGATGGACAGAGAGCCAAGGTGTTGAAGAACAGCAGTAGCCCCACAAGAGTGTAGGCAGTGGCCTCACTGAGATCCCACGCGATGGGTAACTGGAGGAGCAGCCATCACACGGAGACAGAGGCGATGGCAGGAACCCAGCAGGAGAGAAAGGAGGCATGCCAACCCCCTTGTCAGCCAAACTATGGCCTGCCAGATTTTCAGTGGACTTAACATTTCCCACAGAATCTTTCGGGCCCATCAAATCAGTATGCTGTAACAAAGAAATCACTCCTGCTAGAAAATACCGGTCACCTGTTCAATTGAGAGGACAATTACTAAAGCACTACAGGAAATGTGCAAGAAGAAGTCTCGTATTCCAGTTAGAAAACTTCCTAAAAGATACACTGAGACACAGGCTACATAGGAATACAAATTTTCATTTCCTGAAAAATTCATAATGGCTATTTTAACTTATTTAAAACAAATGCATTATAGAAAATAATGCATATTTTAGGTATGCTGTGGATGAACTGCTGCTAAATGAAAACTCCTAATAGCTAAATTATGCTAATTCGATTTGAAAAGTGTTCCTCTTACTTTACAAACAGCCAATAATAATACTCTGGTCATGAAACCAGCAATGGACTAAAATGCCTGATTATTTGTAGTGAATAAATACAATCCATAGAAAACACATAGGGTGTATTTATAATTAATAAAGCATAGATTATAATTGCATTTAACATCATTTGCATAATTTAAAATGGAATAACTACATGACTGATTTTTTATGTCTTTTTAAAGGGCACTAATAAAATATGAAGGAGGTAAGGAGGCTTATATGAATAGAAAGTAATGAATTATATCTTGAACATTAAAGCACAATATATTATTCTGTGCACATAAATTGGACCAATTCATTTTTGCAGGTGCAATGGGAAAAGTATGGTACATCAGCAGTTTTCAAAAGTAAATAATACGTTAACTGAAGACGGGATTACAGATTCTGATCAAATATTCAATGTCTTATTTGAATAATTAATAAGTCAGTCTGGTGCAAATATACAGCATATAGCCTTCAATGATTCAAAAACTTTTCTTTCTTTCAAATCATACTTGTCAGTAGCATTTAGAAAGTTTAACCTATCACCTTATCGCTGTGAGCATTAAAGCCGTTCTTGTGGATTTCCCTCTGGAAACTCACATTATGAGTGAAATTAAGTTCAGTGGCCTCATTTAGTTTCCTACTGCAGTGTTCAATAGCCCATAATGACTCACAGTTTGGCTAAATCTGAAACTAAACCCTAATTTCAAAAAGTACAGAGAGAGCATAGATTTGATACTAGCAAAAGCAGAGCAGCAAGATCATTCAGTAAGAATGACTTGCCTAACAGGCAACCAGCGTAAAATATATTCTGGGAAGTCTGCTTAGAACAGTTTGACTGTTTCTCAACCTGTGGCTGCCAAGAGGGACGAAGACAAGACAAGCTGGAGAACAACGGTGCAACAGATTTCACGTGCCAAAATAGTGGAGTGATGTGTGAGTGTTGGTTATTAAAAGAATAAGCATAGACCTCTGTGTACATCCAAACATGAGGAAGTAGCAGTAAGATGGAAAAGGTTAATTCTTCTCATTAAAATCATATAACCCCAGTGTTAATTACTTGGACTTATCAGACATGGATACTGGATTTCCAAAGATCTACTCGCTGCCAAGTTGACAATGATCAGATATTGCTCCAGTGTGACACTGCACATGCCCACAAATCTTTCTTGAATAAATTGAGAAAGATTTTGCAATGCCTTCAGAGAATAAAAGATCCTAATGATGGAGTCATAGGTCAGGAAAAAGGGGAGCAAAATTAAAACAAGTTTTGAAAGACTGCTGTGGTAGCTGGACCCAAAATGGGAAAAAACCGCACAACTTCCTAAAGCAAATTGAAACTTTATTGCCATGGGATAATGAAGGACAAGAGGTACGTCCAAAAAACTGCATGCAACAGCTAAAATGATTCCATTTTAAATGCTTAAGTAGACTCACTCATTAAGGATCAGGAATAACATCAGAGGTGCTTATCACTTTTTGATTTTCAGTCCAGCTATGCTGAAACATGAAATGAACATCTGCTAAATATCTGAACATGGAAAACATTCCCAGGGAATCTTCAGGACCATAAGAATTGACAGGTTACAGCCCATTTTTTTTTTATTGCTGATAGACTTTTTATTGATTCACATGTTTGCCACCAGAAACACCAGGACTACCAGACTCAGTAGAGGCAGAAAATGGTTAAAATAGCTGCCAGAGCTCCTACATAAGAACAACGCGCATTCAGTTTATCCGTCCAATTGATCAGCTGAAACATCTATATCTCATGACTTTTGAGTGGACCAACACTTTTCTGAGTGGATCGATGCCACCAGTCTGTTTTAACTGCTTAGAGGGATACAGTGGTCATGAAAGACTCACTCACAAGCTACCAGGCTTTCCTTAGGACACAGCCTAAACTTTACATAGAAGACTGAGTCTGGTAGACTCGCAGGGAGAAAAACATTGGGCTGAATTAGGCATTCTTGTTCTTGTCAGGCATCCTCGCTGCCTGGGATCCTACAGAGTTCAGACTGTTATGGCTACTAGGAATAAGAAAACAGGAGGTTCACACTCAAGTAAATCATAGACTGATCAGCACCAAAAAAGAGCCGTGACACAGCATGAGCAAACAGCTGCCTACACCCCTCTGAGAGTAATCCTATGGATACTGGAAATGTTCCTAGTCTATACACCTCTGCAATTTTATTATTCAAACAGATAAACCTCCAAAGCCTTTCTAATGAAGCCCTGACCTGCCTAAATCTATAATCTGTGGTAAGAATAAATTCTAATTAAAACTGCTTAAACAAAAACAAATTAGAAAGAGGCTTCTGCATACACATGCACTTTTATTTAAATTGAAGGAGAAGGCGTTTAGGAAGAGTAGGGAACAGTGAGATTTAGACAGTCCCAGGACACCTCGATCACTGGGCAGTTAGCCACACTGCAGCATAGGGCAGTGTCATGTGAATGGTATTAAGCACCGTGGCAGCACTTCTCATACATTTGAAATCTGTTAGGAACAGAAATTCACAGCTATCAAGAACAGGTTCAGAATTGCATACAACTGCCTGACACACCAACAGACATTCAGCAAACGAAGTGTCTCTCCCCTGAACCGAATAAAACCACAAACAAATGCCTATTAACTGCCATACAGCTAAAACTGTTGAGAACTGATTCTTGCTGACCAACAACTAGAAGTCACCCATTCTACTATGAGACTTATTAAAGAACTAAAAGGATGTTGCATGCATTGGGAAGTTGTGTCACTAATAACATAGGTTATTTACTAGTGAATGCAGTTTCTGGTTTGGGATTACTTTATTTCAACAATTTGGTATTGACCTGGTGAACCATAGGCTTTCTGAACCAAAACATGCCTTGAGGACGTGGCAGCTGCTTGTTTTTCTGACCTCTCTAGATATAATAACCCCAGTGCCGTGGCTTCCAGTGTCCAAGAGTCTGGGATAAACCCAAGCAGGAACAAGTTACTTGGCATTCACGGAAGGCTGCTGCAGCTCCCATATGGCAATCTGAAGAAAATGGCTTTTCTGAACAAAGTCCTTTGACAAAGGAGAAATATCCGTCTCTCACAAAGAACCTTTATATCACCATTAGTTGTGGTTATCCTTCACTGTGCATGGGAGACAACATAATAACATATGGCTATAATCGGACCATTGCAACTTTCCAGTATTACAGAATAAAGATCCAACTGGGCATTCAGGTGATTGTTCTGAGCCCCATCTAAACAGATTAAATTTCACCAAAAAATAATAGCTATGATCTCTACAGATGAATATTTCCAACAATTCTCCACACCATTTTCACAGGACAAATTCCCACTATTTTACTTCTGTTTCTATTTCTGTTATGTTTACACTCGCTAATGAGTTTTCTCATTACTACAAAAATAGAAAGAGAGACAAACAGTTACCTCTCTCAGTTCTGGAAGACGCAGATGTTGTCCTCCGTGTATTTACACCGTGGACTAATGCCCCCATACCCACCCAATGTTCCAGACTCTTTCTGCTTTCTTTGTAATTTGTGTCTTGTGGGATAGAAAATAACCTGAACTGATTGTGGTATTGACTGTCTCAGCTGGTGCTGCAGAGTACCAAATAAAATCAGAGAAAAAGGCATGATAAAAATGTGCAGGTTGGAGGTGAGACAGGCCAGTTGCAGTCATAAGGAACACACGCAGAAAAAGACCACCAGATGGGTCCCGGCAGTAGCTATATCAACATAACATCAATAAAACCCATATTTTTCCCACTATTTTCAAGATTTCAGAACATAGGCCCAGAAGCACAGGGTTTAGAAGTGTCATGTGGCAGCAAATTTGTCTTCCGTCTGGAACCAAAGAGAAAGAAAACATGTGACTGGAAGACTGGGTTGGCGTGACAGGATTCTAGTCTGTTACGCCTTTGCACGCCAGCGGAAAATGGAAATTATATCAGAATTCTGCCCTAGGTCAGAAATTCAACTAACAGTGGTCTGGAGAAAACAAAACCTTAAGCAGGCATCTATGGGGTAAACTCTCCCCCATGAAAAATTTCCCACTTGCCTGCAACACTTTCTCCCCCCAAAAAACAACAATCTGTATTTCTGCTGGTTTTAAAGAGGTTTTTTCCTATTTTTTTTTCTTACAACCTTTTTCTATTTACCCTAGAAATGTCACTGGCCAGTAGTACACTGTTTGAAAAACTGTTTTCATTGACTATCAGCACATCTACCTGCATATCTTCCGAAGTTCCATTTCAATTAATGTATTGCTATGAAGATAGGATTTCTTTCATATCCCCAGTTATTCTCAACATTCACCTGCAAATCCTCTTTGAATTATCCTTTTTTTTTTATGGTCACCTTTGACCACAATCCCCTAAGGCATAACTGAGCAGTGACCATGACCAGATAACCTATTTTAAAATACTTCTACCAATCCATAATAGGTGCTAAGAAGCGCTAAACTGATATGAATTGTTTAACATACATTAGATAATATATTTCACGTTCCTGACCTTGACAGGCCCTCTGAGCCTGTATCCTCACAGGTATCTATCTATTTAATTGTGGTGATTTAGAGACTAACACAGTTACATTGGTGCAACCCCTCAGAGTGGAGACCACACAGCATAAAAGGGGCATAATCTGTATAGTTTATCTTGACGGGATATAACTTCCCTGCATTAGCAAAAGTATTGTTTTAGCAATATTAGTATAAAACACATTTCCTGAGTGAAACAGGTAACTGCCATGAAACCTTGAGGAAAGATGTGTGCGACAGGAGGAGAGGGAAGATGAGGGACAGTGGGGGGAAAGGCCTTAAAGTTAAAGTTACATGGAGGAACCTTTTTTAAACTCTGCTATTGACACAGTCCTGCTAGCTACAGTAGGTGAGGCTGATCTGAGCAGGATTTCCTTTGCAAATCCTGGCTTTTCAAAGGAACCTCTAGTTTTGAGATAATGGAAGCTCAGAACTCCCTGTCATGGAACATAATGCGAAATTGATTTTGCAAGGCTTTATCTACACCAAGTTGCACTGGTTTAATTAAAGGTGTGTTTTTAAATCAATTCTGTTAAACCAGTCCAAGCTCCTGTGTGGACACTCTGAAATCGATTTGAAACTGTCTTATGTCAACTAACCTTAATTTGGCAAAGAACCAATTTACACTGAACCGGCACCAATTTCTGCTGATCCAAAAATAGGGATAAAAATAAATCTTATTTAGAATGATAAGATTTTGATGAATTCCTCTGTTTCTGCCCTAGCTATGCCAAGCTATGCTGGCCTATATTAGCCTAGTCCATCTGTTTAGGAAGGAGATGAACTCATTTCTTCGCGTCTATGTGTTTATGGCTTTTTGACAGATACAGGTCCTTGCGACAGGATGCAGTGTAAAGCACTGAGAAACTAAGGAGTCCAAAACCAAAAGGTGGCAGGTGTAAAGAGAAAGAAGTGAGGAACAGTAGAGACCACTTTCACCCTCCTTTTCTATTTGTTTCTCTAATGCAGAAAGGAGATAAGCAATGAGCCTCCCTCATGATAAGCAAAAGCTCTCTGATGCTGTAGAGCTGGGGAGCAGCTCAAATAACCCACAATTAGTGTAGGGGTGCACGTGAAACTAGGCCAATGTTATCCTGCCACTCTAACACTGCTGAAACCCCCAAATCTCTCCTTTCTTAAGGGTCCGGCAAGGGATAGAAAGGATTTTAAAGTTCTGCTGCAGACTAGCGGTGTGGAAATTTCCCAGCGTCTAAGGATTTCCGTGCAATCCTTTCCCATCATTCACACTCCACTAGGCCACAAATGAAGGTCTGCATTGGAGTCCACAGCTTACAGCAACACATCCGCTTTATTTCCACACCTGAGAAACACATGGGAACTGGGCAGTGAGCTTGTAACCGCCGTGCCGCCTAAGGACAGTTCTGTATTTGCTCTTGTTCTACAGGCACAGCTGGACACAAAAGCAGAAGCTGCGCCGCGACATCTGAGAGCGGGGGCCTGATCCTGCTCCAGGGAGGAGGAGCCCTCACACACACCATCACAGGAACAGGGACAGGCCGTGGGATGTTCCCCTGCTGATATTCCACCAAAGCCTTTGCAGTGACGAGGGCTGAAAGCATCTCAGCTCCTCCTGGGAGGAGAACAAAACAGTGCAATCCTGCAAAGTATGGTGTTTGGCTCAAGCCCCCTGTATGCTGGGATCTCAAGTATCTCAAGCGGATAATCTTATTGCAGAGTTGAGCAGCAAGTGACTAAGTACCAGCCTGCTGTTGCTTAAAGATGATTTTTCAACCTTTATCCTTTGTGTCAGTCATGTTACTCCAGAAGCTCGTGCATGAAGCCAACAGGACTGTAAAACTACATAGATGTGCTTAGATTGTGAACTATAGCCCTAATTATTGAGAACAGTGGCCCTAATTATTAAGTTTTATCTTAAAGCACTTAAAACTATGCCCTATGCATGACAGTAAGTGTTCTGTATCCGTGTGCTCCTCTGAAGTGCTGCTAATGGGTAACGTGCTACTTTATTTTCCATTCAGTTCAACAGATTTATTTTCAGAGTGAATCCTGTGTGAATTTCTCCTGAATCAGACTCTTTCCCTGGTGAGACTATATAATCCTGCTGTCTTGTTAGAGCAAAAATCATCTATGAGACTTCATTCAAAACAAATCCCCTGCCAAACTATTTCTCCCTTTTCATTTGGACAGTTATCCTTCTGATAATTTATAAGGAAAAAATTCTTTTGTTGTCTAATTCAACCTTTTAAAGAGGACAGTATCAGTCTGACAGCAGCGTAAACAAAGAGATTCGCAATCTTAGCAGCGCTAGAATATATTGGGAAGTTTTTCATTGCATATGGAGGAAACCCAGCAATACTGCAGTAGTTCAATGAAAAAAACCTTCAAAGATATGGCTAGTTATGGTTCATTCTGACTGTAAACAATTTCCATATATAAAGATGACTTTTTCAGATACAGCTGCAGCATATTAAGTCCCCCTTCCCTGCGACTATTAATAAACTACACCCTGATGTATTGCATCTACTGGCATTAGTCATGACTATACCTACTGTCTGTAATGGGGTGCCATTCATCAGCTTGGTAAGCTCAAAATTAAGTGATTTTCCTGGAAACTGTTTTTCAGCAGCATCATTTGATCCGCTGTAGTTAAAAAGCCATGTCATTGGTTGCATTATAAATTCCATTTTACAGTTATCTTTTTTTATTTTTTTCATAAATTAATTGTAGCTTTCCTCTAGGCTTAATGCTGGTATAAAAGGTTTTGGCTGATGAGCACATCTTTTCCAAAGACAAGAATTTTCAATTCTATCATTTTTAAATAACAGTGGCATAAAAAATCTCACAGGAACAAACTTGTTTAAGTCAGCTTCACAAATGAAAGTTGACATGTGATTAGCTCCTTCTGGGAATGAATTGTTTTCTACATTTTAGGGGAAAAAACATCATCAGTAACTTTGGAAGTGGCCTGAAGCATAGGCTTTGGAAATCTAATACTACAAACACCAGTTTAAACAATTACATATTTAAGCAATTGTTGTAACATGGAGTTGGCATGACAAAGCGCAAACTTCAAAAGAAGACTTAAAAAAAGACTATCTCTTGTAAAATGCAAGCAGTATGCACACTTGTAAAAACTCAGCAGTGTACTAGTAATTATTAGTCATCCTGAAGGACCTGCAACAGTGCATACATTAGTTTCTACCTTTAAAACTTAAGGGCAGTCTCTAGGGCAGTGCACACTTGTGCATGCCCAAAAGAGAAATTGTTGCTTGCCCTACAGGGTGGAAGTAATTTAAATTACTTTTGCTGCTTGTCCTCCTCCCTTCTCTTTCTATCAGATGAAAGAATGACAAAGGATATTTTTTTTTGTTGGCTTCTGCTTTGAGAAGACAGAGTTAAAATTGAATCTGTATCATTCTGCTTCTCCCTGTCTATGTCAGAGTCACATCACAGTAAGACCCATTTGTATCTGTTCCTCTGATTTCTCACATTCTTGTTTCCAAGGAAAGGAAATTTAGGCTGTGTATTGGGTTGGAGATGAAGTGCAAGTTGGACAAGTTCCTCAACTAGACAAATGGACGCTACCACATTCAGAGGCAGATATAGGCTCTGTCAGGTGTAGCCTACTCCTGGAAATGGGGAGATGGGCTGTTGGTGAATCATTCTTTGCTTTCTAGACCACATGGTAGTGATCATTTTATTTTTAAAAAAATCTAATCACATCATCTTGTATCATAGTCCATATAATGTATAAAATGTTAACAGAGTATTTCAGAGGTGATACCTTCAAGTCTGCCTACAGATTAGACCCCACAAGTTCTTATGCATTGCATCTTCCTACCTGATCAATCAAAATTATCTCATGAATCCTAATACACTCCTATGACAATTTTGACAATCTGTTGTCCGACCCTGGGGATCAATTTATGCTACTTGGTTTTTGGGTTCCAGTCCACTGAATTGTAATCTTGTGGGAAACTGCTCGCTGTAGAAATCTTACCAACCCACAGCAGAGTGTTCCTCTATCATTCAAAAAAATAAACTCCTTAAGATCGGAGATAAAAGTCAGAGAAAAGTGGACAAAGGACTTTTAGTTTACAGCCTAACAAAATATTGGACGTGAGCAGATTTTAAAGGGTCTCAAATCCTCCCTCACATTAATTAAGGAACCCAGGTTGGTAAGTCTCTGTTCATTCAAATATATGATTTGGATGAGGGGTGGTGCACCCTTGAGACTCTTCAGCAAAACTACCCTTTGGAAGCCAGGCATAATACTTCCCTTAATTTTGGGCACGGGAGCAAGTTCTGCTTGTTTTTTTCTTTTTTGACTTAGCAAACTGACTCATCTCACAAGGAAGACAGGATCTGCAGTGCAATGTGCTTTGTTCCTATAGTATTTGCCAGGATATTGTGGTCATGACATGTAAAACTAAGATGATAACAGGGAGGAACAGGTCCCTCTAGCATGAAATGAGGAAACAGAAGTTGAATCAAAAAAAAAAAAAGGGAAAAAAGAGAGACTGCAAGTTGATATGAAAAATAATGAGGATTAGAGATAGCCTCCAGCTAGTGGGAAATGGCTCAGGCACCACAGAATAAATTTTATAGCCCTATGGGCCTCTCTGAAGATTTGTGCACTTCCTCTCCATGACAAATACTATTATTCTAAGAAATACCGCTTGTAGAACTTGATTTCTAAGCTAATATTGTGTTACAGGGTAACTGTGATTAGACAATCCGTGATGTAGAACTTTGGAATAAAAAGGTATATTCTTCAATAGTAAAACAAAAATATGGCAAGTTCTGGGAGGACGCTAGAGGACCTGGTTTTTTGAATATACAGCTTTACGCAATTGGAACTAGGCAGAGATTTACAAGAAAGGTTTTTATGTCTCACTCCTCATCCTTGCTGGTTACAATCAGAAAATTTGCTCACTGTAGAGATGATCCTTTCCATTCAATATCTTCCCTCACACACCAGCTGACTGACTTGGCTGAGTAATTATTTTTCCTGTTCTGTGGTACAGACAGCAGACAGGTAAAGCCAAAAGTGCAGGGGACATAATAATAATAATCAGATCATTAGACCTGACACTTACTTCATACTCCTCTTTGAATCCGTAGCCTTCTGCACACTTCATTTGTGTGATGTGCTGTAGCAAGTCAGCTACACGGATGGCTGGATGAAGCTGCCCGGTCTGGTAGGGCACATCCACTGGATCTCGCTTCTTGTAGGTATGGGATTGGACCAGGCTGCTTGTGTCACTGACCATCGTATGGGTTTCATCTAGAAAAAGAGTATCTCGTAATGTACTGGCTCATTTTCACTTATTAATAGAAATATAAGTTACACAGATTTCTAGAGGAATGGCAGAAATCTGACACCATCAGTATTGCTTCTGTCTGTGAAGGCTACACCAGAAGAACAGTAAATCCATGGAGCAGTTTACACAGGGAAATTGCAAGACTGATTGGAATGAGGCAAAATCCATGGTTCTACAATGGAAGCATTGCAGAGCAGTCCGAACTCTAATATTGTTTTAAGTATCACTAGCTGATTACAAACAAGTTTTAAATTAGGCATTCGGTTCTAAACTGCACAGAAGTTTCACTCTGAAACTTCAACAAGTCCCACAGAATGAAATTGGACTTGTATTCTTCTTAGATTACTGAAGTGCTATGTTTTACACTGTAAATTTAGAGCAAATGTTTGGAGTGAGCAAAATAAAAAGATGCACAAAATGGCTTATGGTTTCATCAAGCTAGGACTGCAATGGAAATGTAGATCTGATAAAACATTTGGAGACAAACTATGAGAGGACAAATGCAAAGGATCATCTGATCAGGAAAAATGTCTTTACTGGCTGCTGAACATGCTTTAGGAACACCGTATATCATGAGCCATCACATTAGGCATGGAATGTTATATGTCAACTGACATGCAAGCCAACAAACAAGAGAACCCAGTGGGCTGGTTAAAATTTTTATGAGACACATACTCTCCCAACCCTCCACATCTTTTCCATGGGGCAAATGGGCAACTTACCATTGATTGGCACTTTTAAGAAGATACATATCAGGAGAAAAAAAAGAGGAGGAGAAAAAGGAAACAGGGCATAAGCAACAGTACTACATTAATAATTACAGGTAATTTTATGTTTGTAATTTAGTCTTTACAGAGTGATTTCCTAAATGAGTCAGATTCTGATCTCAGTTTCACAGTATAAATTAAATGTACTGAAACCAAGGTATCTTACTGTGAGTCAATTTACACAGATGTAAATGAGATCAAAACTTATACTTAGCAGTAAATAGACAGATGTGAAAGTGCACTCTACCTAAGGAAGCAATATGACTTTCTTGCTGTTTAGATGGAATTTTAAAAATTTGTTCAGACTTGACAAGAGAACAAAAAAAACTCACCTAATTTTAAGTTTCAAGTATCTTCATAGATATTTTTTCTATTTACCCAAATAATAATTTTACATATCTCAAAGAGTTTTTGATTTTTAACTGAAATTGTAAATGTGGTGCTTTGACTTACTCACACTACTCCTCACTGGCTACACACTAAGCATAGCAAGGGGTTTATAAAAATGCTGTATTTGTTTAAAATTTATTACTTTGTAAAATATCTTGTATGAAAGGGAAGCATTAAAATAATATTTCCACATTCATAAGTTAGATATATCATAGCAGGAAGTTTCACAAATACTCTGGATGCAAAGGTCCCAGATTCTCATGTACACACCACAAATACTAGCACACCTCATTAAAGGTGAGATTCTGTTCTTAGTTACACCACTGAAAATTGATGTTAAAGCCACAAAGCTCAATAAACCATATTTAAAGGATGATTTTAGGTTCTCTCAATTCACACTGATACTAACACACATGAAATCTGGTCCTCAGTAAGCATACAGTCTATATGAACTGTGCATTTGAACCTAAACCAAAAATAACAGAAAAATTTATGGGTATGAGCATGGGCATTTCACTACTTTTCCTGTCAGTTTGCTAACCTGATCTAATGCAGAGGAAAGGGGTTCATCTTTTAGGCATAAAATTTGACAACTTGTGTCTAATGTGTGATAAAATTGTACTGCGAAGCACCTTGGGATGCATGGCATGAAGCGTGGTATACAAGTGTAGGTACAGTATGTTGCTGTTGAAATGGCACCTGAAAACTACAAGGTGGCTAAGACAAAAAAGACAAAAAAAGTATAGGAAGTTGATCATGATTTTTTGGGTGGCTTATTGCAATTTTAGAAATAGGTTAGAAAACCTGGGTGTTTTTTTCTGCAAACTACAGAATTCCTTGTAACATAGACTGTTAGTAACTAAGATGAAGGCAAAGTTAACAGACAGCACAGGTCTTGTGCTGTGAAAGCAGCAGTTTAATCCTTACGAATCTCTTTCCTGTGAGCTCCTTTGTTTTAGAGTAATTTTCCTCTATCAATTTCTTTACCTCTTATAGCTGCATTAATACTAGTTTTCTTTCTTTGGTAGTGATCTTTGAAGTTGTTTTAAATTAAGTGCTTTCAATCCTTGGTTTACATGACACATTAGGAACCATGAATATTACAGTTTTTTCTTTGCCTTTGAGCACTGTAGCATGAGTTTTTCAGACGTAACAGCCCACAGTTTTTCAAAGGGTGAGCTCTTCCAGATGCAGTTTTCATAAGCAACGGGAAGTTTGTCCAGCTTAAATACTCCTACAGCTGCAGTTGTTCTACTCTCCACTTACTCATTCCCATAGAGATGCACAACACATTAAATAGTATATTTATTTACTAGTTATATGAACTCACAGCATTGAAGGTATTTGGAAACCCAGCCCAGTACCTCTTCTGGGCTGAGACTCTTCTTTCTCCAATTTCAGAAAAATGCATATCATTGATATTAGACAAACATGACCGACAGTCATATTCAGCAACTATTAATTCTACTAATTTAGCCGCTGTTATGTAAAGTGTTTTTTTTAAATCTTGGGCTTTCACTTAGGTTATTAGGCTAAGCAGACTGTTGTCTTTTACATCATTTAAAGAGTTCACCACTAATTGTCAGTCTTTTTTTTTTTTTTCCAATTGGCTAAGTTGTTCCTAATCTGTATGAAGAGTCCAAAGATCTTGCTGTACATACATTTGGAAATGGTAAGTGTGTTGTGGCCTTTCTAGCAGATTTTGAAAACTAAACTCAACCACACACCAGACCTGTACCCTTCCCAGGAGGTCACACTGAAAAGTTCATTTAGTTCTAACTAGAGGCTTGACCCTGCAGTCTAACACAACTTCTTTGGACACTGGAGGACAGAAAAAGCAGGTACTGGTTGCAATTAAAACCCAGCATATATTGTTAATAGCTATATTCCTCTACTGACTGAAGCATAGCTAATTTGATTTAGCTCAGATAAAATACTATTCCTATACAGACAGTCATAAACACATTTTGGAAGAGACTTGGTCTGAATGGAACACCACTCATAAGAGGGTATTAGATTTTTAATATGTAAGGTTACAAAAATATTCATTTTCCACACTGAAATAACTGGAAGATTTTCTGATATGAGTAAGCATAGGCTGCTGTAGTAAACCATAAAATACATATCTAACTAATTCAAGATTTTACAGACTTAGTAAAAGCAAAGATTTTCTTTTTTCACAGTGTGTGTTTGTCTGATATCTGAATTACTTGCTTAGAGATTATTTCTTGTGGGGAAAAAAGGCTAACAAATAATTTTTTCCATCTTTATTGCATAGCAAAGGATTGGAAAAAAAAAATGAGAGAAACCACTAACTAAAACTTAATAATCCAGTTAGGAAATCTCAAAGTTTTTCTCCTGATAATAGTACTTTTCTCCTTGCCCACCCACAAGGTCAGAAAGAACATCTACTGGATGAAGCGTTGAATGAATGCTAAAGCACACAAAAAAATCTAACATCTCAGGCAGTTAAAAGGCACTGCAAATTTCATTTGCATGCAGATTATTACATTGTTGCAGTCACTACCGTTACCTTCTTCCAGATTTACATAATGTACAAAAACGTACAAGTTCCTTCTCCAAGTTATCACACTGAAATGCACTGCGCTAAATATTCTTTCACAGTACCGAATGTTCAAGATCACCTTCCTAAACCTCTACCTCTTATATGCTTCACTCTGCTTTTACTTAAGCCGGTTTAACTTGCAGTTTTGGGGCAGGAATCAGTGAGAACTTATATTTTTTACAGTAATTTGAAGAAAAAGGAAGATAAAGAAAGATATCTGTTGTAAAAATATCAATCATTGTAAAAAGAGTAAATAGGCTTAACATTGGAGCTGGAATTCTTGCTACAGTACACTGTTATATTTTGATTTATTATTATAAAAAAATAAATCTGTTTAATTTAGGGTTAGTATGAGAAGGAGGTGTAAATGAACACAGGCCACGAAGTAGTTAGAGTTACTTAAGCACTGCAAATGCAATAGCGCCTCATGCTTACTGTTTTATCTGTGCAGAAACCTCTCTCTTTTTGACATTGGACAATACCAGGTTTTCCTAAATTCCCAGTGGAAATGCTTTACACTTTATCTGTATGGTTTTAACCTACAGATCTACTGTATTACTTTGTTCCTGTGACACCTGATGCATAATAAACTATATACTCTAAGTGTCATGTTATCATTTTGCTGTTCAAAATGCCATCTCTCCTCTGAAACTTCACTTTGACAAGCATGTCAGAAACTGTGTGGTATTGTGAGAAGAAGTGATAGCTGGTGGATGGCCAAAACTGTGTTTTGTCTGATTTTCTGTATCATGAATAGTCTAATTAGGAAAAAATGTTATTTTTAAGAAGTGACATCTTCAGTTCTGAGATAAAACGGAAAAAAATGAGGGAAACTATTTCAATTGCTGCAATAATCAAATTCTTTTGTGTCACTCCAAATACATGCATAAACATTTCCTCTCAAATCCACTTGTTAAAATTATTTCTCTCTTTTCTCCCGACTTGCACTATGACAGTAGTAATCAAGCCTGATAACTGTCCTTAACATTCTCAGTGTAGCCAAGCCTACCACCCCCCTCTTTAGCATAAAACTCCAACTTTTTGCATACTATTGTCTGTACCCCAAGAACTGTGACTTTCTAAATCACTTCAGCAATAAACTTTGATAAAGGGAAATGTTCTCACCTAAAATTGCAGTTGGCACAAATGGATCTGTCATACATCATAAGCAGGTCAATGCAGAAAAGGTAAAAAGAGAGAGAACAGTAAATGATTGATAAATGTTCCCCAGTTTTCTTTCAGTAAGCAACCAGTATGTTGCTTATGTATGTATTAAATTTCCATGGCAAGAAGTATAATAACATAATTATATATGCTTTTTATTATGAAAAGGTCTACACAGGGTGGAAACCAAGAAAAAAACTGGTTACCTGGGTAATAAGAATTAGGCACTGTTGTGCTCAATGTGTTAGTTTTCATTGTAAATGAAGATGGTGAAGATACAGCTGCAAAGAGAAACAGAGCTGGTTAGAGACAGCGAAGTGATTCGTGGCTTTTTAAGCCGAGCGATTGACTTGGTTTAGAATCCACCCTGTGGTGTTTGTTGCACTGGAATCAGGACCTAGGGAAAACCTGGTGTGTCTAGTGAATAAAACAGCTCACTGAATTTGGTCAGTTCTCCAAAAAGAAATGTCATCAGGAAAAGCATTTCGATCAGTCATGACAAATACACTTCCTGAATCAGAAGATTAGACTGAATGCTGATGCTTGACTAAAGACATCACAACAACAGGTGTTTTTCACAGTAGCTTTGATCATTGTTTATAATACGGTAAATACTGTATGCAAATATTCTACTATAGTTAATTTTTTCCTCTAATTTTTTTTTTATTTGTTCAGACAGATGGATAAAGTGTACACAGATACTATCATGCCCTGAATATTACTCTCTGTTTCACAATGGTTTTCAGGGAGTGATACATAGACCAAAGCTTGCATTGATATTTAATCATTTAACCATTTGTAAAGTCTATGGGAAAGCCCAATGCAACAAATCAAGTCCAGTTAGTTCCCTGGTATTCAAAGATCATGTGAATTACCGTTGTAAGCACGGATACATTCAACAGCTGGGAGTTAATCACAACATTTTACAGGATGTTAGGCCAAAGAATCATTAAAAGCTTTTAAGGAAAGCTCATTCGAAATTCAGCCTCAGTTGCTTATGTACATAGCCCAGATTCAGTTGAATCAGCGAATGTAAGCACGTTCTGGATACCTGTAAGCAGACTAACAGGAATTCAAACACTGGAACAGGTTGCCCAGAGAGGTGGTAGATGCCACATCCCTGGAAACATTCAAGGTCAGGTTGGACGGGGCTCTGAGCCACCTGATGTAGTTGAAGATGTCCCTGCTCATTGCAGGGGGGCTGAAATAGATGATCTTTAAAGGTCCCTTCCAACTCAAAGTATTCTATGATTCCATGAATTTGTGAAACAAAAGTAGAATCAAGGAAGACTGGATGAGAATGATTGAGATTATTCCAATTGGCTTTCATCCATCTTTTTTTTGGTTGATCTTCTGGGTGTACAGTTGCCAGTCCTTGTTAAAATGGAGCTACCTGAAAACAGGCTAAAATTATGCTTATGCTATAAATTAATATATCTGAGATTACTTTCCTTTGATTATGTCTCCTGAATCACTAGATGGAAAGATCAGAGTGGTATTCCTTTTGGGTATGGATGCATAAATTAGTTGAGGTCAGGGCTGCTGCAGCTCATAAAACCGTCTAGATACAGAATGCAGCCAGGATAATAAACTTTCATAGGAAGCAGGAATGTTCGAAATCTTTTGCATACAAAGATTATTCCTAAAGACTGTCAGACTGCTGCTCCTGGGGAACACATTTCTTATGGGAAGTCCAATTAGAGTTTCTAGCCCTTAAGCGGTATAAAATACTTGTTATGACAATAATTTAAAATTGGTTTAAGGTGGTTTACATAAAAAGGATTTAGTCCCAGGAACACACTGCAGCTTCTAGGGTTGTTGTGACCGTTCAGTACCACCACTGGAAAACTACATCATGATGATGGAACATGAAGTTAAGTCTCTTCATCTCTTCACAAAAGCAAGCAATCTCATTAACTGCAATGGTATATTCTCACCATAAAGGCAGGTCAGATTTTGAAAGATCTATATCAAAGCTATTTCAGATGTAACTCCAATGCAAATTAACATTGCAAATTCTGAACCTAATGCTGCTGAGAGAACTCTCACTGTATAAACCTCACAGCATGTTTGTACAATTGAGCTCGTCAAAGATAAGTTCTTATGCATATTACTAAAGAGTGGGAGTTGGGCCTCACATACTGTTAGTACCTGAAACAAAATTCAATCTTCAGCAAATTCTGAAGATGTTCAAAACCACCAGTATACAGAAAAAACTTAAGTTCCTCAAGAACTACAAAAAACAAGGAAGTTTTTTGAACACAGTCATTCTTTTTTCATTCTTTTTAACAATTATAAACCCCCCTGTTTTTCCTGGTCTTTGCTTAGTGCTAACCCCCAGACAGGAGTGAGTCCTTAATTAAAATTCTAATACAGGAAATTTTATGTCTCAGATTTTATTTATTTTCAGGGTAGATCTAAGAAAACCCAGGATATTAGAGAATCTTTTATGAAATTGCGTAACAGATAATTCCACTGAGTTCTTCCTGTGCACAAGCAACAGAAAGAGCACCACCTAGAACTGGAAATAATAAGACAATCCGATCACCATTATTAAGTTATGATATTCAAAAGTAAGTTTTGCCTACAAAAAAAAAGAAGTAAGCAAGGGAAGCATTTGAAGGACTTGGGACAGCATAAAGGATATAAAATTTTTAACATAATAGAGATTGGAGAAAGGTAAAACTACAGCTGTTTCAGTAATGTCTTTGGTCTTCTGCAGAAGAAAAGGATGGACAGAAAAAAGCTCAATTATCCTTATTATTTTTAAAGAAGTCTATTCTTGATGTCTGACTGTCTTGCTCATTCGAATACACACTGTAATGTGCTGCACAGTGGGAAACTCTGGGTTCCATGGATTTTCCATGACTGAGTAATGAGGAGTATTTTAAAAACCATTTGCACCTTTCTTCCACCTTCCAAAAAAAAAAAAAAAGAAAATAAAAGAAAAAACTTACATCTCCCATTTAGATTGTGCGTGTCCATGAAAGAGAAAGCTTCGTCACAGTTGGTGCCTTGCTCAGTGTAGCTTTTATCCATTGAATTCACCATCACTGTCATTTCCTGCCGTGTACTACTCAATGTCTCTTTCCGCTTTTTAGCCAATTTTCTTAAGAAATAGATGTTGAGGAAAAAAAAGAAAAAACAACACCCCATGAGCAGACATAGTCTTCATGTTGCTTAGATCAGTATTACAGTTTGTTACAACATTATTAAGTAACATATTTACAATTACTCCTGCATTTCTGGAAATTTAATTTGATTCCACGCTCATGTCTTTCAACAGCATCTGACAAGTAAGGAATAGTTGCCAATGCCCAGACTTATGGTGAACAGCACCTTAATCCTTGGGGACCGCCACTGAATTACAGGGGACTACTTGGATACAAAGGTGATGTGAGGTACTGTATCAGAGGCTACAACTATTTAAATACATAAATAAAAATGATAGGAGAGAAGATTTCACTCAAGTGACAAATCAGTAATAATTGTCACCTCACATGTGTAGAACTGTCTGGAGCTGTTTCATTGAGACACCTTATAATACAACTAACTGGTTTACATCATACTGTATAGTATACGTTTGATCTCTTAACGCACTGCACAAGCAAGCGACATTTTAAATTGACTCGCATTTCTAAAGACTATTCTCTGTAAATCTTGATTTAAGGAATTAATCACAAGAGTTATTTGCTTCTCAGCTGTAGTGATCTGTCAAAGACAAGATCTTGATTCTGATACTATAAAGGTGATTCATTAAGCTGCAGAACTGCTTTGGATGCCTGTATCCTTTTTCCAGATCTGTCTATTTCTGTCTGAACTAAAATCTCACTCTGTCTCCCTCAGAGTTACGCTTAGCTACCATCACAAAATAACATGGCCAAAATGGTTGATTTTTCCTTCAAGCTCTGCAAGACATCTGTGATCTTGATGATGGTGGTGTCCATTTGGCTTGTTTCCCTGGCCTGCAACTCTGTCTTAGACCAAGCCTTTCTCCAAGTCCTTGCCTACAGCCTTCATTTAAATTTTCCGGATTCCTTCTGTGTAGTGTCTTCAAGGTATGAATTTTACACAGAAATAACAGAGATACACAGAAATAACCACTCCGCATACTTTGATCTTCTCACATCTGTTCATTCAATGGCTTTTCCTCTGTGGAAGACATAATAAACCAACTCATATCCATCCACCAAAAAGATTTAGATATGATTCTGTGCTCTTCAACCAGAACTTACAGGAGCTTATTATCTCATCTACTTATCCTTCCATTTCTAGAGGCCTACTGCATCAAGCATAACCAACTTGTGCTAACTCTCAAAGCCTTTCTCTTTGTTGACACTTATTCAGTATGAAAAAATTATTCCAACCACAAACAAAAATTTAATACCAGCCTCCATTACATTTTCAAACAAGCACATGTCTGTCTCACCTCATGCTGCATGGGAGAAGCTTTCTGTAAAGCTCACTGTTCTGCTTCAAATCACTGCCTGCAGACACACTCTTCAAAGTGCTGATATTACTGTTCACTATGCTGATCAGTATTGCCCCAAAGTCTCCCCATGTTCCCCATCTATCTACTTGTTGTTTCTTATTTACACCTAAATCTGGGCAGGAGCCGTGCTTATGTTCTGTACCGATATAGTACCAAGCTCAGCAGTATCTTAGTCATTGACTAAAGCTTGAAAGGCCTTTGAAACGAAAGTCTGGCTGTTAATAGAAATAGTAAGTGCAGGCATGGTATTGGGTCATTGCACACAAAAGTATTAAGGGTCACACCTGGCCCTCAATAAGGTGCTGGGTTGCCACTCCATTCATGAGGGCATGTCCCCATGACTGAAAGCCACTGAAGTACTCTGCCTTGAAAACCCGCTACAGTACCTGCAGTAATGAGTAGTGCGTACCTCTTTGCTCACCCCAGCTCAAAAAAGCTCACCTGCATTAGCTTGAGCTACCACGAACACACTCCAGATTGCAACTGAGGCTGAGAAGGAGAGTGCTTATGGTCAGTCACATGGCAGCCACCTGTGGGACTCTCTACTACACTAAGCATTTAGATGTGCAACGAAAAGTCATCCATAAATGCTCATTATTATGCATTTCAAAATTCACTAATGATAATATTACTGCTAAGAAAGAGCGTGATAAACAGTAACAAGTCATACTGAAGATGAAGTTTAACTCCTGATTTTGTAATTTGGAGTATTATTGGTGGACAGCAAAAATAACTCACAAAGGTTTTGTTTCTAAATTTTGATTTAATTTTAATTTAAGGAGATTAAATGGAGGAATTTAACAAGTCCCTTTATGATTGACACTAATTTTGTAGATTTGATAACAAAACTGTTTTTTTATTACTTGATGGTACATAAACGCAGAAAGGACCATTAGATAATCCAGTGAACTCTTTTATATCAGATACAGTAAAATTTCACTGAAGTGCTGTAAGTAAAACAAAACTCTTATATCTTTGCATCTTTCAGTCTCCCCCCTCCTTCATATCTAATTGTAATGAATGAGTATTACTTAAAGTAGAATGTGAGATGTATCTCCTAATGCATGAACAATTTAAGTAATATGTCCTTTATAAGTGTCCTTTATAAGGACAGGCTTATCAAAGTGATAACAGGAAACAGACATATTTTTTCCTCTTTTCACCCTTAGCTCAGCTGGCAACACACCAAGTCATGCATGGCTCCTCCTCTGATCTTCCTTAGCCTTAAGCTGAAATTACATACATCTCCTCCAACTACCTCCCAACCACTGGGCAATTCCCAGTTTAGCTGGACTGTGAAACCAGAACGTGAAGAGTGAGAAGAACAGCATCCACAGTGTGATCACTGAAACTTCATCTGTAAGGCACACATTGTACTTATTTTATTCCACAGCTGTGCAGACCATAGGAAAGTACTTCAGGACAATTCGGCACTAGAGCAATGCTTCAGGAAGGCATACAGAAGCAGCTTTTCTTCTCGAGACTTCCCTCTTCAGGCTGCAATCACCAGCTTCTCTTTAACCAGTTGTCAATCCAGTTAGCTAACTAGACTCTGCATACTCACTAGTGCCAGGAAACCGCAGTATATAGTGGCCTTCTCTTGCCCATCAGCAGACCTGTGAGTACTATCTCTATTCACAAAACCTTTGATCACTGTTAATCTCACAAGCTCAGCACTTTCTCCAAGAACTCTTGCATATGGTGAAGAGGTAACAACTCTTCCTCAACAATTTTTAAAATAAAAGTTACTAGGAGAATTGCCCTAGGCAACATAGTGATATTGATCCATACCTGCAAATACACAATGTGGTAAAATATATGATACTGGCCACTCCGTGAGATTTCAAAAAAACCCATGCTCTGCATATTTCAAGCATCTGCTGTTACAGGGAATGTCCTTTATTTTACAGTAAAAATTGTATCCTTCCCAAGGAAAGCCGGAGCTCTTGCTTATTACACCAACATGAAGTTCAAATTTCATTAAAAGTCAGATAATTTTCTTAAAGAAATTACACTAACGTTTTCTCATTTCCTTCATTTTTGTTTTTGCTCCCATAATCAAGCTATAGCAGATTGTTTTTATGACAGTAACAACTGTACAGTACTTCTCATTCTGAATCTAATTCTGGAAATAGGTCTTGTGGGAGAAGTTCAAATCTGAAACAACTGCTACAGGAAGAGAGCGATACCAGCCAGACTTTTGTACTGTGAACAAAAACATCCACTGGACTTAGTCAAGTAAACTTTAGCTGAATATAGCATTTTTTACATCCGCAGTTTTCAGATACTGCTGAAAGCCTTGCAGTGCTGCTGTCTCTGCAACTCATCCACTCCTTGGATCTCTTGATCCCTAGGAGGCTCCAGCTACATAAGATGTAAGAAACTCGTAAAACCATGGTACTTCACATCAATGTCACAACTCATGCTTTTAGATTTTAAGTAAATGGGGAACGGGGGGGAAACGACACAAGGGATGGACTTAAATATTTGATCATCTTCACTCATGGGAAAGACACTTCATAGCTACTCCCTGATATTTCCTCCTTCTTAAAGGAAAAGAGGTCTACACCCAAAGGAAAAAAAGCAAACAGATGGAAGATCCCACAGTGATTACCTAGGATGAAATTCTTTTTGTAGGGAAAGCAAAAATGATCAGCTTATCACACAAATAGTGTTACCATTGCTATATGAGTAAAGAGAATATACAATACCAGTCTCAGAAAAGAGGAGCCTGATATTCAGAACAATCTCAAGACTAGACAGGAACTGTTGGTATTTTAAGGCACCAGAAATGGAAAGAAGTGAGTTGGTGTAATGGTAAAAATATGGTAAAATGCAGAGCAGATAAACATACAGACTCGCATGAAGAAATTGTGTGGGATTTTGGGTATCGTTTGTTCTGTTACAAATACCAATAAAATCAGCCTAGGGAAATAATAAGTTAAAAGCTTTATCACAACTTTTCCCTATTTTATTTGCCACCATGAAACTCTTAAATGCTGCATCTTTTCCTGTACACTCCCTTCCAGTTGAAAGCACCACCTTGTGAAACTTCTGCAAGCCTGACTCAATACCTTTCTCAAAATCCTCCTTCTCTGTGATTTCTCCCTCAAATAAAACACTTGTTAAGTTGTTGATACATTATCAGCCTCTGTTTGGTTCATTTTCCATCTGCTTACCTGTATCCATTTTCTCTGTCCTGTCTTGAATTAAGTAACAAGCCTCTGGGACCTAGCTTGCCTTTTCCCTTCGTGTTCATAAAGCACCGGGCACAAAGCATGAGGCACAACAGGACAGTAACATAGTTAGAGCAATGTAACAACAGTAAAAATAAAATTAAAGAAAAGGTGACTGGGGCTGACAACCAGAATCAATCTAGGCTGATACTGAGAGAATCACCCTGAAAGAAACGTGCCTTCCATTTTAACTTAGGCACAGTGAGAAAAGCATATTTATTTGAATCAAGCAAAAGCACTCACTTCCTTCTTCCCCATTCCAAACTGAGGGGTACTCCCCTTTTTCTCACTATGCCTCCTTTCTTCCAAGCAAAGAAAGGAGAAAAAAGATGCTCCTACTTTCCATAGCCCCAATGACACACTACCATCACCATGATATTAATAAACACAGCGTTGCTAAAGGAACTGGGCTAAACTTTTTCCTTTAATTAATCCAATGAACTATTTTAGTTATTATAACTTAAGATAACATAGCTTCTTCTTATATATATTTTGTTTCAAATTTCACTTCTCTGTTTGTGGACAGATCACATAAATGCTTCTGATAAAGAAAGGATTGGGGGGTTTAATGCAAGCTGTTGGTGTGGTGCACTTGTAGTTACAAAAACTTTTAACAGTTTGCTCACTAAATGCTGGAAAGAATCTAAATTATAATCAGAAAGATCCTTTAGTAAAAAACCAGCTAGATAAAAAGATACAATACAAAGAGAAGGACTAAATTGTCATTTTTCACAACAGAATATCCCACAAAAGTGCATGCTAGGATTTGTACTATTCAACATATACACACTGATCTAGAAAATAGGTGAAAAACATTGTTGTCCACAATGTTTTTGGACAACACATAACTTTTAATTGGTAGTAAAAACTAGAAATAGGGCTAAAAACTTGCAAATTTATCTCATGAGGTAGAGTGACTGCATATTCACTAAAGATAAAATTCACTGTAGACAGATATAAAGTCATGCATATGGGAAAAAAATAATCCTAACTATATACACACAATATTGGGTCTAAATGACTTCATAAACAACAGAAGAAAGAAATCTAGTAGTCACTGATTCTCTGAAGACAAAAGTTCAGTGCTATGTGTAGTCAAAAAGGCAAAAAGAAGTCATCAATGATTAGGTAAGGAATAGAGAATAAAACGGAAAATGGCATTAAACAACTGCATAAATCTATGGAGCTCCCACCTTTAGAACACTGTATGCAATTCTGCCGTGTGCCTATCCAAAAATATTTTCTCAAACAAGAGAAGATATACAGAGAGGTGACAGGAAGACCAAAGGAGCAGATCCTACCAGAAGAGCAGTAGTTCTTATAAAGATAAGGAGTCCCCAGTTTAAAATTAACAGGGAATATGATAGAAGTATACAAAAAAGAAAAACATGGAGAAAAGTAAGAAATTAAGAAAGAATGACTATTTCTCAAAAATGTGAGAATGAGAACGAGAGGGTATACAGAAAATTTTTTAAATATAAAAGTAAATACTTTCACACAAACCAGATAATTATGGAACACACCATCATAGGACTCTAGAGATAGCAAAAGTAAATTTCAGTAAAAGAAAAATTGATTAAGGACTGAGTGGAGGACAGTGGATTCATTATTTTATCTTTGTTCCTGTATTCATCTAAAGGTTTGTCACTGGACACTGTCACAGACATGACGTTCGGTCCAGTGGACTTCTAATCCAACACTGGATGCAATTTTTTATTATATTAAGAATCCCTGCACAGATTATGCAAGAAACAGAATGCAAACATCTTATTTGCTTTTCTAGCACTTAGAATTACTCACCATTTTGCATTTTTAGGCAGAATTAATTATCTCAGAAGTTAATTACTTTGCCCATCTATTTTGGCTGTCTATGATACACTAAAAGAAGACGCATAATTATTTTGGGGAAAATGCTTTAATCCAAAATCATTTAATGACCATCACTGATTCAGCGACACTCAGTCCAAAGGTATAATTTAATAAAAGCTCTCGACAAGATGCATATTAAAAAGTTTACAAATCTAACTGACTTAATCCCTGTTTATTGTGTTTTCATATATTTTTCATAATTATGTTGTAATTATTTTTTCTTTAACAATGAAACAGTCCTTGGCAATAACTGTGATAGATTTCCTGTCTTTAGCCATGGGTCCTCTGAGGCAGAGAATTACGTATGTACGACGGAGTTCAGGTTTAGCCTACCACCTCTGGTTTGCAATAGTACACATTTGGTATCATTGGGTATTATTCTCATCTGCATTAAAAAATTGAAAATACTACTTTCTGTTTTTTAGGATATCCTTTCAAGGCATAAGTTGAATCTACAATGCCTCATCTGTATTCCTTATGTTATTTTTAATTGTTAAAAATACTCATAGAACACAAGTTTTAGGAACCTGAATATCTAAACCAATTCAACCAAAATGTTAAATTTCTTTAGGCATCATTAAATAACTATCATTATAATTAATTAATACTTTTATTCCGCTTTATATTTCTTATCAAAACAGCAATACTGCACGGAACCCTTTCTACCTCCCCTGAATGGACTGAGACACAAATATGAAGCAACTGAAATCAAGTGAGAAAGTGAAATAGAAATAGCATGGCCTTAGTGATAGTAAAGTTCTGCTCATAGCAAACTTCTGTCATTCCGTTTCACTTTATATGCTTTATATTGACATGTAATGCACTCAATAATGTAGTTTTACAGTAACATTAAACTGTGTATTGTCAACACTCTATCAGACAGGAAATAAAGGTTGGAGAAATATTTTTAAAGGCACAACATTCTGCAGCAAGAACTAGCAAACACCTAATAAAATGCTTTACGAGTTGTCCCCACTTCAAGAACTAGACTTTCTAGAGAACAACCACAGGGAGGGTAATTTGCAAGAGAATTAAAAAAGAAAAGGGTAGGCAGGATCCCACTGAATGGTGGTGTTCCTTGCTTAGGATCTCCTAGTATGCTAAGCTGTATTAGATTATAAAATTATTCTTTTCCTAAGTTCAACACATATTTTGTATTGACATCACAACAAAGTAAAGCTACAACAGCATGGAAGACTGATGTAGAGATTTTGAATATTTGACTACAGCCGAGGGTGCACAAGCTCTTTTACCCGAGTTTACAAAGGGGTGGCTTATTATAATTTCTTTTAGGTGCCCTTTCTCTGTTTTAATTATCAACTTCCTGCTTCAGAGCAAATGCTAGCATTATTCATTGCATTTTTATCGTGCTCTTGCATTCTCTGATAAAGACAAAAGAATTGATTTTAAAAAATGCTGTGATGCTGCTCACATTTTGAAAACAGTGTTCTTGATATCACAGGATTTCATTTTCCTGCCTTTCATTCAATGTGGCTTTCGTATTTGACACAGAGACTGCAGAAGCACTTTCAGTAACATCAAAACTGCTACTGGGAGACCAAGAAGGCATCCCAATACTAGCAGGGCTAGCTAGAAAGGGAGGAGAAAGAAATAAAAGGCCAGGGGGGAGGATTCATGTAACTTACAGAGTTACAAGAATTGAGTGCAAAATGAATACAAACTTTTTAAAAGAAAGTGGAGGTTAACAAAAATGGTTTTGATTAATAACAGCCTAAACAAAAACAGTTTTGTTTTTCTGAGTTTTTTACTTCCCTTTTTACTCACTGTATATCAGAACTTTAATGGGCATTTTGTACTTTCTTGTTACTAGTAGATTGGTTCATTAGCATCACTTGAGATCAAAGCAAAAAGAAGTTATTTGGCTACATCCCATTTTCAAATTAACAGCGGTAGCTCACATGTAAAGTATGGCATGACTGAAGAAACAGTGGATCAGAAAAGAGAGAAAGAAAATATGGAGGGGAATGGGAATTGTGACAGCTGCAGTCACAGACACACAGCTCACCTACTCTTGCTGCTGTTTTTTCTATAATTCATGTACTCAGCACATGCTTTGAGAATTGCTTACAGTGACATCATTAAAAACTCTGCTTACTTGTTTCTTGGCTTCTGTTTTGTATAAACTCCTACATCAGGTTATCTGAGTTTCTGCATCAAACCCAAGAACACCTCAGGTCAAAGGAGGCAGATTTTCTTTGCCGATGCAGTGGTTGAGGGGGAACACTGGCAGCAGAAAAAAAATGGAGCTATGTGGTGCGCCAGATTAAAGTAAAAACATTTATGTGAAATGGGCTGACTCTTGCCTTAGCTCACATAAAAAAATTTTGTGATTACGGTTTAGTTCTTGCTTGTCCACCTAAGAAGACCTCAATGCATTTTAGTGTGATTGACAGGCTCTTCAGGGAAGCCTCTAGGCTATGGCAGTAAAAAGGAATTTGAGAAGCTTTGGCAGGAATCTATGTATGCAAACCTCCTGGCCGCACTATTTCTGGCTCAAGTTAGTCACCGGTCTTGGTCTTCAGAAAAATGTACCCACACACTTTAAAAAAAGAATCCAACACCCTCCTCCCCCTCCCCCCAATAGGAGAATAAAACAATAGAGATGTGAACAGCAATAGTTTTCAAAATTTACCATTATCTAATTTTGACCATGACCTTGATTATCATAAGTAATGAATCAGGCAATAAAATGCCCCAGTTTACTCAACTGGACAAAGGAAGGAAAAATGAAAAGTCACAAATTCTCTGAATTTGTAACAATTTTGCAGTGAGAATTTGAATTTGTGTTCTGATTCTTACGATCCCCAAATCAATCAAGAAAACAGTGAATACAATATTTAATTGACCTACAGATCCTCCGGAATTGTAAAGGTCTATAAGAAAAATACACAGAGTATTAACACCTTGGGTTTTTCCTCATAAATGAATTAAAAGGCAAATTCTTATGAATCTGTTCAGTTCACTAAAGACTTAGCTGACTGATTTACATAGGTAATTAGGGCAGCCATGTGGAACTACTTGCACGATAAGGACCATGGTGCCACTTAGAATATGGGAGAGGCCAAAGTATGACAAATCCTTTATGAGCACAAGGAGGAACCCAGTAGCCCAGCTAGAACATGTGAAGGCCAAAAATCATGGAGTGACAACAAACTGCTCTGCGCTTCTCCTCTCTTCCTAGGAAGAAAAGAGGACAGCCAGGCAGCTGAGAGGTCTGTTATGGTGAGGAATGCAGGGACACGGAGCAGCTGGGAGCAGATAAATCAGGGTAGGGAGATGAGGGGTGAAATGACTGCCATTATACCAAAAAATACCACTATGGTCTTTGACACAGGAGCAGACCAGCACCCAGGTCTCTCAGCTGATG
Source organism: Rhinoptilus africanus (assembly GCA_013400135.1). Lineage (NCBI taxonomy): Eukaryota > Metazoa > Chordata > Aves > Charadriiformes > Glareolidae > Rhinoptilus > Rhinoptilus africanus. Next base: position 63,270 of record VXBO01011199.1, read on the forward strand.
ACCCTGCTCACTAAACTAGCACGTCATACTGTCTGATCCAGTCAATGTTGAATTACTCTCTTCAAGGCAGCGTATTTTGAAAGGTTTCGGAGAGTTCTTCCTATTAAAAAAACATGTAACACCAACCAGGGGATTAGGACCTTCTGATAGGAAAGGAAATGGACTTTTAAATGTTCCCTGACTGAGCAGGGAATGGAACCTGTATCTCTCTCAACAGACAAATCCTGCCTGAGGAGAGGCTGCGAGAGCTTTGCTTGTTCAGCCTGGAGAAGAGAAGGTTTGCAGGGGATCTTACTGCAGTTTTTGACTACCTAATAATGGGAGAGTATAGAGGAGACAGAGCTAGGCTCTACAGACATGGTGAAAGGACAAGATACATTAGACGCAAATTGCAGTTAAGGGAAGTCCTATTAGATCTTAGTAAAATTTTCTCACCATTGGGGTGGTCAAACAGTGAAGCAGGTGCTCAGAGAGGTGGGAGCTTCATCTTTGGAGATACTCAAAACTCCTAGACAATGTCTTGAGCAGCTCGATTTAGTTTAAGTCCGCTTTAAGCAGAAGGCTAGAAAAGACGATCTCTAAAGGTCCTTTCTGATCCAAATTATTCTAGGATTCCCATTAAATGTTCTGGTAATAGAGCGCTTTTTTCATAAAAGGAAGCCATAGGGATTTAAAGGATTACAGATTTGAACACAATCCTCAGCTGTGCCCCTTCTTTGGAATAGTCCTACACATGAGACGCAGAATCAGAACCACTACAGGATAATACTAGCAAAAATTACATACATTCATATAATTCAATATGATGATAGATATAGATTCTTTTTAGTTATTTGTTTCATTTTTAAATTTTTTTTTTGTGCTGCATGCACTAAACCACCTTTCTTAATTAAGGACCAAAGCTTGTGTAAATATTATTATCAATAAAGCTTTTTCATTAGAGAGCTAGTTATATTCACATTGAACTGCTTAATGAGAATGTGATAATTTTTCATTAAAAAAGGCCAACTCTATTTTGATTTTCTAAATACATGTCCTCATTTTAATGAAGATGAAACGTTCCATTTTCCATTGTGTTTGATTTGTATTAATTTCTGCTACATTAATTGTACATAAATGTAAAATGACACTATACTACTTTACATGCTTTCTATTACACTATTTCAACTTAAATGAAATTAAGTATTTGAAGTTTTTGAAGAGGTCCTTTTCTGAAATGTATGGTCACAGGAAAATACTAAACCCGAGATTGCCTTTTGCCTGAGGATACTTTTTTCCACACAAGAAGAAATTTCATTTTCTTAGCTAACTCTATTAAGAACAGTAAATGACAGTTTACACGGAACCTGGACTTTCTCTTTTGTTAGCATATATGCCATTTTACTTATCTACAGTTAACAAGAATACCTAGAATCTTTTGCATGCAAATGAATATACATACTGAATTTCGTTTTAAGAGATAAAACTTAAAAGAAACAATTTAGATGAATGGAAGATGTGTATGTCATATTCAGCTCATAGAGAGAGATATTTCCTCATAGTACTGCGTAGATAGGTATTAAAGACTCTGCACATGGTATAAGAATACTGGATTTATAACATATTGTTTAAAATATATATTTTGCATTTAACATTGCAAGTCTTCCCCTCTGTCTCAACAGCTTTTCTTTTTCTTCTTTTCCTCCATCATATTATCATATGATCTGAATAAAGAACTAAACAGACAACACTGGGGCCTACTCAGGAGGAGGTAGCTGTGTGATGTGTAGCGCCAGACAACATGAACATGAAAGCTTTTCACAGAACTACATTCACGACAGATTTTGAAATTCTCTTCCTGAAACTAATTATCATTTTAGAAAAGGCTGGCTAATGATGAAAGAAAACACCTTCTTATCCCATAGCTACCAGTTTTAAGCACAGCCTCAAACTCCCAGGGGTGGTGTGCACCGTAGGTGCCCAGAATCCCTCCGCTTTCACAAATCGAGACAAGAGGCAGTGTTAAACTGACGCAAATTTGTTCTGCGGTGATTTTCCCCACCCCAAATTTTCACCACATTTTCAGAGGTGTTCTCAGCGCAAGTAACTACAGGATTGTATGGCAGATGTATCCATTATGTGGTAGTTTCATCATCCTCTCTGACCACTAGCCTCTCACTTTGAGATTTGTTGATACTCTAAACTCCTTGAGCATGGCCAGGCAAACATTTGCTTCTTTAAAAGTAAATCTGACAGATAGGCAGCTCCTTCCACAAACAGAAAACCCCTAGCCCCACAGTGCCTCACTACCTGAGGCTGACCTGGGTACAGGACAGCTATTTTCTGCATGAAAGAACTTGTTACTTTCAGTATGGGGTTAGAGAGTTTGTCTTGCAAGTCAAGAAGCAGATTCCCAGATTTCTACAGAGTCTAACAAGTCAATTCCAGGCTTGCATAGGCTCATGGTAATATAAAGCAATAGTAACTGTGACAATTTTAAATATAGGAAATATTTTTTCCCTCAAGGTATTTAGGTCTCTGCATAGATATCTCTCCCACTCAACAGAAACCAAGGCATTTGGCTTTATCAGTATAAGGACATAAAATACAGTCAAAATAAATTGTTTAAAGTTCTCCAAAACATCCTTAAAGGATTTATCTTTACCATATTTGCTATTTAAATATACGTAAATATATTGTATGTATTGTATATATTATATACATGCATTTATATCTGTAAATATCTAACTAAATATACGTAACTGGTGTAGTGCAGAACTAAAAGCAAAGGTTTTGATAGGCTTAATCTAACACGACTCATTCACTGGCTTGCTGCTCCCCAGTAACAGAATACAAAAGAGCCAAAGGCTTTTTTGCTGATTAAAAATTCCATTGTATTAGTACAGATGTTCTGGTAGACAGATGAGCATCCTGACCTAGTGACTACGTAAGTCCTGCAATGGGAGGTACCTCTTCAGTTCCTGGGTATATTGCTGTCTATGCCAGACAGTGTTCCTTGCTCATGCTGACTTTTCAACCCTAGTCCTGTAATTCCTTACTTGAACAGATAATTTCTGCCTCTTTGTATCCCACTACAGGCAGCAGCGTGTACAATATATTTGCTAGTGCTGGTACTGAGCAATCACAAACTCGCACATGATTTTTTCTGTACTATCTGTACTCCCATCTCCATCATGTACCTTTCATTTTTTCAAGCGATTCCCTCCTTCAAGAGTTTTGTAATATTCAATACGCCTCAGCAGTTCAAAATATGCAACTGTGTAGGGTTTTAATCAACCTTTCAGAGGAGTCTATCTTCCTTCTCTTCCACAAGAAGACAAAAGTTTTCGTCTTGAAAAAAATCACTGACTAAAAAGTCAGAATAGGCAATACTCGGTCATGTAAGACAGAAACTCATTTTTTCCTAAGGGGCTGCTGAAATTGGGCCATCCCCTTAAGGCGGGTAGAATACCCAGTGGGATGCATGAAGATATACCCGGAGCGCGGTGTTCTTGGTAGTGCTCTAATTTAATAGCACTCTGTGCTCACTGGGGGAAGGAAGGCACTAAGCAGTGGTTCTTTAGCAGCATGTAGCTCATGAACCACTCAAGTGTTCTCCCAAACCATGGGTATATCATCTAATTGGCAGTGGAAGTGCGGTGGTAATCCAAAACTGTGACTACAGGAGGAAGTGGTCCAGCTGAGACCTCGTGAGGCTGATACTATTCGGTCAGTCTAAGATGTAGCTGCACCCTCAGTCCAATCCTATCCCATGCAGAGGAATGGGCCTTCTGGGAGAAACTGTCATCTACCCCTTTTATAAACAGCTAATGAAGTTGTCCAGCCCCTGCTTCTCTTTTAGCAGGTTTGTGTGATGGGGTCTTAGGTCCTATATTCAATGGCTCATCATGAAGAGATGAGGCCTGCATGGCAAGGCAGGTTGTTTAATTCACTTTAGAGTCTCTTTATACCACTGTGGAAAGTGCAGCTGATAGAGCTGCATACCAAGCTGGCTTTAGGTAAGAACATTTCAAATACATATAGCTAGGTCCCTTAATTTCTAATTCTGGCAAATTTGAAGCTATTAACACCAAAGGCTTTCTTAAGTAAAAGATGTAGGAAAGGTGTCAAGGAAAGCTTCTCTAAATCTTTCTAATACAGTTTCATCTGAAAAAAAAGTCAGTGTTATAGCCACAATAACTTTAACATTTGAAAAGAATCTTAATTAATGGTAATATGGGATTTTCACTCAGAACTTTGCTACCCACAAGCAGTATGATAATCCAAAGACTGAGGAATCAGAATTTTTGCATGGAACCACGCTACCTTTAAGTCTACACCTCTGTAACAGAAACACAAAGAGAAAATGAATGCCTTGTACTTTTTCTCAAATCTAATTCTAAATTCTGTGAAAATACACTTTTGAAGTCAGAAAGACATCTTTTATCCTTGCGAAAGCAAAAATCTGAAACTTCTAAACAGAGCTTGCATGGAAAAATTCCTTTTGAGCAAACAGAGTAAAAGCTATAAATAATGTCATAGTCCTTCCCCTGATTAAATCATCCATTACAGTAATACTACATGTATAACATGAGCTGCTATGCACTGTGCAGAAAAAGCAACAACCCCAGAAAGCAACAACCCCAAACCACTGGAATACTACTACATCATTAAAAATATCAGCCAGTTGGAATTTGCAATTTTAACAGTAATGATAACTGCTGTTTTTACAATACACAGCCCAGTGCTTCAAATATATTGGAATATTACAGTTAACAGTAGTGATGTGATACAGTAAGTATAATGACTTTTATAGAGATACCCAGACCTCTCTGAAGTGTTACAGGGAGGTGGCAATAAAGCCAGAAACAGAACTAGCAGGCTTTTCTGTTGAAAATAACAAACTATTCCTTTGCAGTCTTCTAATAATAACAAACACCGATGAAGTTCCTAAGATACAATGTGGTACTGCTAAAATTAACTCTCCAACTCATTATTTACAGAGAAAGGATGCAAAACTGTGACAGCTGCCAGGAAAACTGCTTTTTCTTTATTAAAAAAAAAACCAAACGAGCAACAAACCAACAACATTTGTTAATGAAGAAAGCAGTAGCTCTGTAGCAAAACTTAGAATTATGAGTTCTGCATAAAAGCGATTTGGCATCCCTGAAGATTTTAATGGTTAGTAATATCCTTTCTATGAGTTTACTGAATAATGTAGCTAGCAAAGAATTCTCTGGTAGAGCTCTACATGATTTGGGAGATGGTACTTGAGGGGGAGTGTCTCAATGCCTGTAAGAAACTGCAGGAGAGGTCCGGGCAGGAGTTCCATTAACAGAAATCAGAGTGGGAGGTTAGCAGGATATTAACTTTCAGGACATCACTACCAGTGAGTAACACCTGGGAATATGTGGATATTTTATCCTCCTAGAGGAACTGCTGAAATATTTTTCTGCACTTGAAAAAAAAATACACAGTGAGTAGGAATGCTTCTAAAACAGCACAGTACTTATTGTGAAACAGGTTCTTTTAATGTTTTGGCACAAGTGTTGGTATATTTTCTGCTGACTTACGGTAAGTAATCCATAATGCATGCATTATGGCTATTTAACTATACAAAAGGACCTGAAAGTATCTCTGGTGTTGGGATTGTTTTCTGAAGTGAAATACAAATGCACAACGACAAATATATCACATTCATGAACTAGAACATGGCAATTTCTCTTTAACATACCGTTTGATTCAAATTATAGCAATTTTAAGATCAGATGTCAAACAAACGTTTTGACTAGATTGACATTTCCTAGCTTATCTATACAACTTGCTAAAAAGGTGTATCTTTCCAAGGAAACTACAGGACTCCTTACATTTTATTTCAGTGGAGAGTTAAGTGAATGAGGACTTCAGAATGGTGCATTCCACTTGTGCCCTTGGAGAAAGGAGTGCTGCCCCTTTCAAGGAGCTAACGAGCTTCCCTTTTTATTTGTGCAAGATCCAATGTAAAATCAGGATCTCTGAAACATCCACTAAACTTAGTCACTTAGTAAAATTAGTAATGGAATCCTCTTAATGAAAAGATGCCCCAAGTGCCGCACCATGGGTACTTACGTGAGCTTTACACTGAACCGCAAGTCACTGCATGGAATGACACTACCCTCCACTGGGGGGTAATTTTTAACAGTCACTAGTAACCTTTAAGTTTAAAAAAATCAGATTCAAAAATAGTATTGTACTAGTTTCTTCAACAGCAAGGAATTAAGTAATTTGAAAACAGATGAGTGGACATCTGCGCAGTTCATTGGGGACATCTGTTCACTGTTTAAATAGTGTCTTCTTTCAAAACCATATAACACTTTAAATAACTGTAAATAAATAAGAATGGGAAATGACATTGTAATGATATTTTGACCTAGGTGAATTATACGTGAGGAGACTCTAGTTGACCTCAGACAAGAAGTTAGGGTAACAAGAAGCTAGATAAACTTGAGTTTTCCCAAAACCCTGACTCAGAAATGCAGGCTGAAGGAGATACGTGGACACCTGGTTCAGACACCTGAACATAAGTTTGGGTAAAATTTTAAATGACAGCAGAACAGTATGTCCTCGATTATGACAGCTGATTTCAGAAATTAGGTAAAGTATCTCAATTACTGCCATTTGTGGGTAAAACTGAAAAAAAATGGCTTACTCTGCCAGAGGCAGACAGAAATATTTGCATAATTTGGAATATCTTTTTTACGTATCAAAATAGCATATGTATAGGAATGTATTAATATTGTGGCCTGCATCTGATAAAGACGTCGTATCTTGCCTCCGTGGTCCGGGCCCGAGTTTGTCTCAGCCACTTCTTTTTTTTTTTTTTTTTTCACCACAGCGATCTACAAAGTTCATGTTCCTACACAACGTAAGACTCTCATGCTATTTTTCCACTTTATTAATATTGCTTCTTTCACCTGAGGAGTTTTAAATATTTCATGGAGTTTTACTATTTAAAACTTACATCACTATCCGTGAAATACGTATGGTAAGAGAATAGACAGAAAGCACTTCACTTATCAGTACAGCGGCTCTTGAAAGGCAGGTAGAAGTAGGCTGACAGCAGTGTTACCCTTCACACATAAGATGGAGAAGTCTATTGCATTCAGCCGACAGATGAAAGGATTTCAGCAGGATGTATGTTGTTACCTGAAAGGAGGGTTGGTCCAGAAAACGGAAGCTTTGCATTTTCAAACAAGTGTATTCATGAGCCGTGCAACTAACGGATTTGAGCTTTCTATGGATTAATCTCCTCTGTTCCCTAACTTCTGTGTTCCCAGCTTTCCTTTGGGTCCCCAGCACCAGCTCCCCAATATTTCCCAGCTACATCTCCTATCTGCATAATTAACTAAGTAGCACTAGTTGCTTACGGTAGTTATGGACCACTCTCACCGGCAGACTGGGAGCTATTCATGTCTTGCTGTATTTATTATTTTATCCCCTCCGTCCAATGCCCCTCTCTTAACTTACCCTGCCCACTTTTTATGTCTGGTGTTTCAGATTTCAGGTTCAGCAGTGGTGAGACCTTCACTGATTAGGTGTTTGAACACCTAACGTGAAAGTGTGACGTGGAATAGCTTGAGTGAGGTCTTTAGATAATTTTTTTTACTAGAAACTTTAAATCGAATAACAATAGGCAAAACTAGCACAATAGAATATGAGGTAAACTCGGTCCTCAAGTCTCTCCAGTATCTTGAAATGGAAGCCAGCAATAGTAATATCTTGTATTATGTGTATTTACTTAGGATTTATATTAGATGGAAATAATCTGACCCTAATCACTTCAGTAGGGACATAATCTGACACACAAAATGAAACATGTTTTAAGTTTTCCTAGTAAGGAAGGGGCAGACTAATGCATCAGCTCTTAGCTGCTGAAAGTAGTTCGGGGCTAAAAGGGGTTTGGGGCACAGAGAAATAGGCAGACATGTTAATTATATTTTTATTTCGGCACTTGTCACAAGACTTTTCCTTTAACTGCCAAATAAATGACCACGACTGGTTCAGGTGCACGTGCCATACTAGTGCTTCCCTGCTACTGAACCAGGCCCTAAGAAACAGCCAGAGTAACTCCTGGTAATCGTATTCAAAGACCTACTTTGCATGCATAACCACATCTGAAATATTTTTACCAGCTTCTAGGAAATAATGCATTTCATTACTTGCAGGTACTGCCAACACCACACAAGTCGAGTCATTAAGAAGCAGGAGGTAAAAATATAAAAAAGCAGCTCCTTAATTTCTTCTTCACTGTGTGCTCTCATCACACTGTCTTTCTACTGGTTTCAGAAAGGAAAAGAAGGGGTGTAACAGTTAATCTATTGTTTATTCAAAACCACCAACAGAAGTTAATAGACAGTTATAAACTAATTGAGTGCGTCTGTAGTGCTATCCCCTCATTCATCTCGCTTATTCAATTTAGCTCTGTTAGTGTTCCATATGGTACAGTGCCCCTGCTGCTAGGAACAGTCATTCATTGCAAAAAAAACCCTGTAACAACAGGAAGCTAATAGTTTAACTGTTCCTCTAAATTTGTTTGACAAAACTGACATTTAGTACGCCACGTCACGTTGTCAGTAATCTGCAATTTACCCTTAGGCAGGCAGTGGATGCTCATTTTATTTACCTCTCGTAGTTAAAAGCGTAATTAATATTCCACTCTGAAACAAAGATTAGAGATTTGACAAACATTGCAATTTAAATTCTCCATTATAGCAAACATTAAAATCAAACATCTTTCACACACCCCACTGCATAAAGGACACGTGTAGCTGTAATTTAACTTTTTAGTTTTTAATACCACAAACTAATTTCTGCTGTCAGTTTAATGAGGTGGAAAACACAAATCTTGTTGCTCTCTGTGTGCACAGGCTGGGAGAGTTAGACTGCAGCGAGCTTGAATCAGTTTGCTTCAGACAAAATCCCCAGAATATTGTGAGTCTAAAAAGTAAAAAGTCTAAAAAAAGAAAAGTTCTAAAGACTTTGTTTACCGAAAGGCTTTGATAAACAAATACTTCAGGAACAAGAATACTGTAGCACCACAGCGGTTTTCTGAATCGCTGTAGCATCGCTGAAAAACTCCAATAATTGCTGTAACTTTTGTGGCAGCGCTACTTGTAGCACAAAGCCCAGCAAAACTCTCCCAGGACTGCGTTAAGGAGGGCACGTTCCCCTTTCTCAGCATTTGACCTCCTTCATCCTGCTTTACACCCCATCGAGGTATAGGCACTCATTCCAACCATTTAATCACGGGCTTAAAGCAGAAGCAGTTTCCAGCAATTCCTGACCTGGGTCGGGTGCCTGGGCCTGGCTGGCATTGTCTCTGCCACTTTCCCAGTCCCTTTGAGGCCAGGCTGGCATACTCCTCCTCCTCCTCCTCATGCTCCTTCCACCTCTGCTCCATGCCCACAGGTTTTACACGTATAGCAAATGCAAAAACAATTGCTGTGCTTTCCACTCACAGTCGTTATGCTGTGGGTAAGAGTCCCGTAGCTGGCTGCTCGGTGGCGTCTGCGTTACGACTGATTTATTGTGCCAGATTCTGTGACAACAGGGCATATTATCAAACTGGCAAAGTAGGGGGAGCTCTCAGAGAAATAAATGACTGCGGTTTTAACTCATGCTAATTTCAATTGGAATTCTGGCTCCATAAATTCTGTGTGACTGATTAAAATTATTAACATGTAGAACACCTTTAGGCAACCACGCTGGCTCATTAAACATGGAAGCCTAGAATTATCTCCACTGTAACAAATGTGTGTGAGGATGTGTGTGTTTCGGAGACATATATCAGGGATTTTAAATTTTTTTTTAAGATTTTCTTCACAGAAGCACTGATAATGCAAAAAAAAAAAAAAAGAGTATAAACTCAACAAAGAGGCTGCTGTTACTCTCTTCTCAATCCATCCTATGTAGTAACCCACTGACTCCTGACTTCTTCACAAGACTTCATTAGTCACTGCCAACTTCAATCTGCTTCAGTTATTTTGCATTCAGCTCCCAAAGGAAAAGCACTCTCCCCAATGATCGCAGGCTAAACTAGAGATAAACTGGCTCATTTTATAACACATCAGCCTAAAACGTCCTGAATCACACCAGCATCACAGACCAGGAAAGGAATCTCTGAATATACCTAACCCTGTCAAAACACTAATAAGAGAGATGCACATTTCTAAAACTGGGTCTCCAAGGCAGGAATTCAAGTTTTGGATGCAGGGTGGTTAGTGTAAGCACATTTTTCCTCTCCTAAATGTCAGAGGGTATTTTCTCTTTCATAATGAATGTCTCCATATAAAAAAACCCTTAATAGTAGTATTATACTTTAAAAGAGTGCTGTTGATGTACAGTATGAGATTCTGTGAACAAATACTTTGAATGTCCCTGTTAAGAGAAAATATTTGAAAAGGTTATAGCAACTGAATGAAAGTTATTTAGATTCTTCTTTTTATTCAAAATGAGATGCAGGTTATGAAAATGTATAAATCAAGAGATAAGTAGCAGAGCCACAAAGGTCAGAATCACAGCTGTTGATAAAGGGAACCTCATTAATCATAATGTAAGAGTTGCCATATTGGATTAGACCTGAGCCCAAGTGGTCTCTTATATCCTGTTCCTGTGAAGTTCTGTAAAGTACAAGAGATACTATAAAATGCAGATGTGGAAAAAACTGTTTCCAATCCCCTAATGGCAAATGATTGCACTAAATTTTGAAATACCAGGTTTTACATGCCTTCCAAAATGCTTTTTAGCAGTATTTACACCTCGATTTTAACTATTTTATCTCTGCATATTCTTCAAATCCAGAGATATCCAGTTCACCTTTGAATCTTACAATAATCTTAGCCCAAGCAGTACCTGTTGACAATCAATATCACGCCTATTTATGCATTATATTAAAGTTTTCCCTTCTATTATAAAGGCAAGGTAATTAAAAAACCTCTGTATACTTTATTAGATGACTTATGAAGAATAAAAATTCCTGGTACGATCTACCATTTATTAATTTGTTTACTTTTACTGTGCCTATTTTTATCTTTTTCCTAAAATGGTCAGTGCCCTGCTCATGTACCTTTTTCTGTGCCTGACTCTGAAATTTCTTTCCCCCTTCCATACACTTTTTTGGATGAAGACTGACCAAATTACAAGCAGTTTAGAGCTGTATAACTCTAATGCACGTTTGCCCCTTCTACGTTGAATTTTTCAGGACTTTATTTTAGCTTGAATTCTTCAACTTTGTTATGAGTCTGATTGCAATGGAGACTCTTGAGAAGCTGGTTGAAAGCCTTTTGTGTTTCTGAACTGGTCTAACAACTAGGGCTGGATTTGGAAATTAAGAGATACATGACAGGAGAATATATTTCTTTCCAAACTCTGAGTAGCAACGCTTGACTCAACACTGTTAACTTTTCCTCTTCCAGGCAAAACGAAAGCCAAGGTGGCCTTCAAGGAAAATTGAAGGGGCACAAGCACACATTGGTAGACCTCACATGTAATTAGCATGCTCCATTGGCTCAGCATTACCATAGCAAGAACAGGGAGGGACTTCTTCCCTTGGGAGGTCCAGAATGACATAAAATCCATTCCATTCTCAGGGCACCAAATTTTCCATAGACAGGGGAAAACGAGAAAGACAGATCTTCATTTGAGAAGCTAATAAACACACAAAGAACACTCACATTTTTATTACTTGTACCAAAAGTGAAGTCCCTAAGTGTCAGGGGCATGTGAAAATCTGGTTTATATCTGTGGTGGACATGGAGATCACAAGGTTTTCTGTAAACTAGTCAGAGCTGCTTTTGTCAGTTTGCCATCTAAATCTGCACCCAGGGTCAGTTTAGCAGACTTCAGATATGAAGACTACCAATGTTCTCATTAGGCTATTTGGGAATTCTGATGTGAGGTTTGCTCTGTGTATCACAAAAATAACCGGCAATTATTTTGCCTGGGATTTGCATGGCCGTCCCTCTCCATAAACTTCTTCCCTCTGATCAGCTACAACAAGCTTGATAAATGAACACAGGTTGTTTTACTCAGTCAGACTTTTATGTAGCTTCATGAGAAGAAGAGGAGAAAAAAAAACATTGGATGCACTTACCGGTTGTTTTTTCCCCTTGCCCTACTTTTAAGAGAGAAATTAAATATACAGCAACTGCTGTGGCAACGGAATAGCAATAATTAAATCCTTGGCATTTTCATGCTCTTCTAAGTGACACGCTCTAATCAAGAGACCTTTAACTTCTGTGAGAACGGTCTTCAGAAGAGACAAAGAAAACTGTGAACAAAACACCCAGTTTGAAGGTTCCACTTGAAATCCTCCTATCTTTGAATGATGTCGAATGTCGAAGGTTTGTTTCAACATTTTCACTCTAAATGCTGAGATGAAATTTATGAAAAACAGTCTGGTGGATTCTAATTAACACAAAGGTGGGGTTTTTTTGGCCTAATTTAAACAGCTACAACAAAAGCATGTCTTATTTCCTGAGGCATTTGAGAAGTTCATGACTCTACCTGTGCCACTCTTTTGAGGTACAATCAACAGAAAACACAGGAGTTCAAGAAATTATAGAATTCTTACTGATAGTGTCTTTTTAGCCTAGTCTGTGGGAATCTACCATCAAAACATTCTGCTTGCTTACCAATTGTGAGCCATTGCAAATGTTTTTCTAAAATCGACAAAACTAACTTAGATTTCTAATCTTTTGCCATAAAGCTTCTTCTCAAAGAAATGCAATTTTCTCAACAGGAGAAATGTCAGCTAATATAAACTCTACTTAGGAAATCAAAGTTCATTATACACCTAAAATGAGACTGTATCATATTATACAGAGTATGCCAACATTATGTCCACAGATGACTAGGTATGCAATTAAATATGAAAGCTAAGTGAATAAACAGAGGAATTCATTTTTGGCAGTCTAGATCACAGCTAAAAATGTCTTTTTTGTGATGCGATAAATTATTTTCACATGTACGTATAACATACATCAGTGTACATGCATCTTTCTGCATTACCAGGCTAAGGGTACGGGGCAATATAATATCACAAGACTTTCTGTATTTCTGTTGTATATCCTCTTAACCAACATTTTCCAACTGTAAAGTCACATTATATGCAAATAGACAGTTAACTGACTTTACCATTATATATTTAATTTGATGATGCTTAGGGCTTCTTTTTAAAATCTTTCCCAGTGAACTAATTCATGCCATAAACTTAAATGTGCTCTAGGACATAACTGTATTGTAAATTGTTTATTCCTTCGGAAAAGTCTATTAAAAAATTGTGAATCTGTTCTGCCATTGACATTAGGGGATAATGAGTGAAAATCTTGCATTGGTAACTAACTATGTGAGTGGGAGCTATGTGTGTAAATGCTCGACACATCTCGGGAGTCTGTACCTCAAATCCTTTATGAGAAAATTTGCTTTTATAATAGCTATAGTTTATTGAACTTTCCCTACAATACTGAATTATTCATTCAGCCCACTTATCAATTCTTTTAGAATTTTTAGGATTGAAAAAAACTCTCTACACACTCTCTCATATTCCTTTTAGAACAGACCATTTACAAATCTAAAGTCTTGGTGTGAAATGCACAGAAAGCTCTGAAAGGAGCGTTTATATTCTAGCAATGCTAATTTAGACATTTATCATTGCAACAGGTAAGTCACAAATACTTATTTATTGTTCAGAAATTCTGGAAGCCCTGTGATTTCATTGGTTTTCTCTCAAAAGAATGATAGAATTAGAGCCATGGTATTATTTTAACACTTCCAGAGCTGACTTATGTCAGTACAGATGTAAAGAAAAAATTACTCTTGATTTTTTGTAAATGTACAGTCATACCATAGATCTGTTCACTGATTTATCCTGAGAAGGGTGTGGATTGAAGCCGTGCTGATTGGATTGGACATAGACTTGCTGTAGAGAGTGGCAAAAATAAAGTTTTTCATCAGAGGCCTCTTCTAGTGCTAACACATTTTTCTTTTATCTCTAGGTGTTTCTGAAGTTCCTGGGATTTTGTAGTTTTCTAAGGTGCCTGGCAGGTAGTTGAAAGCTGGAAAATTTGCAGAAAAGCTTTTAGCAGTAGAGTCCTACCCGTGTATGCTCTGTTTAGTTTGTGTATACACTGCGTGAATGTTTGTATGTCTGTGATGGATGAATCATTAGGTAGATAAAGCTAATTGAACAGTATAGAACTATTGTGTTGAAAAATTTAATTTTGGCTGTTTCTGATAGTATCAAAATGTATTTCCTTGACAAATGACTACGACTGTGATGGTTTGGTACATATAAGGCTCTTTACCACATTTCAGTTTTTAATGGATGCTCTAACTCAGTTCTCTGACGCTACAACACTCTCAGCATTTGAGAACACTCTTTGTATTTTGCTCTTTTGGCTAGAATGCTTATCTAATTGACAGGCAAATTCAATAAACTGTAATCATTTAACTCAGCAATATTTGGGTCAATAACAGCAGGGAATCCACTCCATAAAAGCAGCAGTAACGTTACAAGCAGTACAGGTACAAGCAATCTCAGAAATTAGATATCTTTTGAAGTTTTCGTATAATTTTCT
>VXBO01011199.1:78945-193055 GCA_013400135.1 Rhinoptilus africanus
ATTGCAAAATAATCTGAGGAGGATACTTTCAACTTCAATAGCAGCCACTAGAATTCCTCTGTGTCTTTTTTCTCAAATTTTCATGACAGTATGTTTACTAAGAAGAAATTCATAGACATAAGCCAAGAAAGGCAAGATATCCCTCCTAGATATAGAATGAAGGCTGGGCTTGAAAGCACAATTTTTAACAGTCTGCAAAGAACTAAACATGGAAGGACTGCCTTTCAGCCATCAAAAGTATGTTCTATGTAGTGTGGAATATTTAATTATCTAATTATTTATCACACCAACAATGCTAGCAGAAACGTCTGCTGCTTTAATGCAAGGTATTTTGATTGCACAACGTATTTTCAGTACATACACTGTAGCACTCAGGGTTCTATTCTATTCTTGCTTGCATTGTTCAGGCGCTTCAAAGGAGTAATCTAAATACTGCAAAGCACACACAGAGATGCACAACTACTTTCTGCTGTCAAAATACCTACCTTTTACTTAGCTTTAGATTAGCACAAGATTGTACGTACAGCCAGGAGAAACAGAAAAGACTATCTGGAGGAAGAGGATGTCAGCTAAATTAACAAAGATGGAATCAGTGCAAGTTGCTTCAATGAATCAGTTTTGCCTTACTCTCCTCATCACTGGGAAATCTTGCCCAAGTAAAGACCCAGGGCTGCATGAACAGTGATTATAGCCCCTGAGAACCCAGGGATCATGCCACCTCTTGGTCTCCTAGTTAGCAATTAATATGCATAGCATACTCTGCGTTGCTATAAGGCATTGTTTATAATATTGTATACTTTCTACTATTAAACTTCACCATCCCCTCTCCAGTGCTTTTGTCCTCAAGGTCTCCAGTTCACCCTCATTTCCCAGTCCTCCAATATCTTTATAATGCTTGCTAACTCATCAGTAAACTTCATTAGCACACTTTTTTTTTCCTGACATGATGAATAATGCCAAATCAGGAAACCTAAGTCTTTAGACTGACACTTAAGAAGCTCCTATGTCAACTGGTTTTGCTCCTGTCAAAAGTTTTGTGGCTAATAAAACCAACCATTGCCATCTCTCCTTTGATCACTCTCTTACCTGCCCTACAATTTCTGTAATAATTGCCATCTTGCCTAGTTTAATGAATACCCATCCAAACAGCACTGCACCTGCTGTCTTACTGAATTCCAGACAGACCGACTAACTACATTCCTGCCGTGAAGAAGATAATTTATTTTATTACGCAAAAAATACCCTATTAATTTGGCCTGACCTACCTTGGTAAATCTATTTTCCTATGATCCGATTTACATTTAATCTTATTTCTGAAGTATTTTCTTCAAAAAATGTTCTAACGCCTTGAATAAAAGTAAGATTATCTGAGACAATAGCTGCCCAGGTAGTTTTTTTCTTGAAGTTGGGCACTACATTGAATATTCTCCAGTCATACACAACCACTCTGACTCAATAGCTCTATTAAAGACTTTGCTAGTGGACCTGTCATTTCATCTGACAGTTCTTTCAGAATTTGAAAGCTGCATCATTTGCTTCCTCCAGCTTGGTTGCATTGTGAGTTTTGAGTTTTACTTCCACCTTACAGGGATAATTTCCATTTCTATACCTTTATTCATGTCAATCATTCTTCCTGACAGGCATTTATCCCCATGTTAACCACAATCATAAGAGATAAACACAGTCGTAGTTCAAGAAACCCCTTTCAGCATGGAGACCAGGAAGAAACAGCATAAGAAGGGTTAATCATGAACGACAACAGAAGTTATGTCAAATGGTTCGAATACTCACACCTTTGATGATATGCTCGTGAATTATGGAATAACTAAACCTTCTGCTAATAATCTTAACTCAGAGCTAAAGGAAATTATTTTTGAAGAATACTAATGGTGCTGATTTTGTGGTTTCAATTATCCCTCAGTCTGAGTACTGGTAAAAATCAAAGAAAATGTTTTTCCACTGGTGCTCTGATGTAAAATATCACATTCTCCTGTTCTAGCGAGTCACAGAAAGCCTGAGTTGTCCTGGAACATGCAGAAAGATTTTGGCAGAGCCAGAAACTTTAACATAGCCTTTGGACCCATTTCGAAAAGAATCCTTCCTTATTATTCTAAGTCTCATAATTTGGTATAAAGCTACACATTTACTCCTAATATCAAGGATTTCTGGTAAAAGCTGAGACCATGTTAAATGGAAATGACAGAGAAGGTAACAGACCTGGTAGTATTATTTAAAGCAATAGTATTATAAGCCATCAATATGACGCAGGCTTAAATAAGGAAATACAATTCTAGGACAGACATTTCCAGAGACAGAGGAGTATTAATGCCAGGGTACGAGGCACTGGCAAGACCTCACGTGGACTCCTCCAGCTTGTCAAAAAAAAAAAACCCTCAAATTGAATCAGACAAAAAAAAAGGGCTTCTGGGTTATCTAGAATGGAGACCTTATTTAACAGAGAAGAATTTTCAAAAAGCATAAATGAGGACACGAGTTCCACACAGGACACATACAGGTATGCAGGTGGACACATAAAGACCATCTATAGCTAGGAAGAACTATATGTCTGCCTTTGAAAATTAATAGCTTGGAGATAAAAAGAACTACACAAATTAGAGGCCAATGCTGGCACAAGAAAAATTGTCTATAAACTATATTTGTTGGAAGTAGTCATATATGGATCTAAGTAGTCAATGTATGGACCAACCTTCAAAACAGAGGCAGTTTTAAAGTAAGTGTAAATTTATGACAGTAATTTTATGACATTATTACTGAGAAAGTGATTAGATTTGATGAGCCTTCTAGTCTGAGGATCCTACGTTCATAGAAATTCATGTGCTGTGATAATCAGAACAGCAGTGGCAAAATTTTCATGCATGACATTGCACACGTGGTTTTGTATTGATTTATGCTACTTGGCAGAGTAAGACATCCGTATCAAGCTGGAAGGTGAAATCTTCTGTACGCACAATTTTCGTGGATAGATAAATTGTATGTTTATCTATTGGAATTGGAATGAGGATCAGTATTTGGTTATTAAGCAATCATGCAAATCTAGGGTATTTTAACTAACTCTTTACACTCTCACAAGTTATTTTTTTGACACATCAGTATGAACCCCACCTCCCCACTCCCAGGATGAGCCAAATCTTGCTACCACATAACTAATAAAAAGACAATCAATAGAAGTCCAAAGAAAGTAGAATATAGATAACATGCTAAAACTGTGGGCTGTAACTTAGATTTCACTCATTGTCAAGAAATTTTACAGCTGAATTAGATTAAAACTAGAAACAAAGTGACGAGTGTTTGGGTTAAATGGAGCTGACATCTTGTTTAAGCGAATCTTTATGAAGCAAGGGCAGATGGTACCTACAGTTCTACCCTGCTACTTGCCTTGGTGGATTTATTCCAAACAGAAGACTTGTGCTAGGAACTTAGTGAGTACAACCCTCTGTGACAGATTTCAGCAGAAACATGCCTGACTTGTAGGCAGACATGCAGTCCCATAAACAGTAGCAGACATAAAGAAGGTATGAGTTGACCAAAGCTGACCAGGCGCAAGGTTTGAATTCAGTTCGGTTTGCTGCATAAGGGGGTACTTTAATGTGTTGTTGACATGTTATGTACCCCTGCGTCTCACAAATGGCTTGCCTGAAAGGTCAGGACACGAGTATCTATTCTTAGAACAACTCATACTGTAGCATATTAGAATATGATCTAGTATAGAATTAATTCTTTAAAAAAATCTTTCCCGCTCATTAAGTGCATCAGGCTGAGAAGTGCAGATTTACAATCATCCCTCTTTTAGTGAGAGTTATACGCCCTCAGCTCTCCTGCAACGCTGCTGCCTGAGAGAGCGAGGGGAGGGAGTCTAGTGATTTGGTAATACTGTAAAATGGAAACCCAAAACTGAATCCAGCTGTAAAGGAACAGAGTGAAGCTCAAAAATGTGCCTACTAAAGCTGAATCTTTGGTGTTTGGTTCTACTTTCAGAGTGCTGTGCCTTTATTGAAGGGATAAAGTGGATTTGGGATGCATACAGGATGTGATTTAGGCCTTTCACAACTAAGCTGGCTATTTTTTTCCAGGAATCAAGGAGAAAATTCTCTTCTTATTCCTTAGTGGTAGACTGGGAGGATACTAGAAACAGAACAGACTTGTACTTCCATTGCCTTTGCGGTGGACAAAGAGAATCACAGCTAAGGCTGCTAGTAAAGTCTTTACCTCTAAGATATCTCACTTAGAACAGTTAGATCAATACATTCTGGATGTACTTTTCTGCTTTAGCAGTGGAAAAGAGACATAAAATTGACTTAACCAGGTAGTTAGGTCCAGTTAATGGCTTATTTGAATTGGCAAAGTATCCCAGTTGGAGTGTAGTAGTGAATCTTGCCTTTGCAGTTTTATTTTGTCTTTAATAGCAACATTCTGAGGAGGTTTTCCTATATTTGAAGTATATTCATTTTTAACCTCAAGTCTGTCTTAAAGTATTTTTGGGAAAATTTACAATAATGAATTGGATTTTGAGGTTTTTCAAAGAATAAAAAAACACAAATAAAATTAAATTTCTCCTATAAAACTTTTTTTCCCCCTAGTAAAGTTACACAGTCCATATTTTAAATAGTTAATAGGTACACAAGGTACCTCTATTTTTTCAAGTTATTATTTCCATTTTTTTCACTCTGTTACACCAACTGCTTAACAAGTAGCTATTTTTTGTGGATTCTGCAATTTAATGTTGAACAAAATATGAAGTGCTGGATTATGAAGTCTGAGGGCTCAGATAGAAAATGCAAAATCAGTTCTCATAAGTAATTAAAGACATGGTTTCTTTAAAAAGTTACTTAAGTTGTGTATTTTATTTTAAATACTGCAATTTTTAAAGGTCAGTGCACATTGGTCTTTAATAAGTTTATAGCAACTGGGCGGCAAACTGAAGAGGCAGGTCAAGATGCAGGAAATCTGCAGCACAGCCTGGATGATGAACCCTGAAAACATCTTGTGAGATGTCTGCTTATATAATGTATTGCCATGCAAGGGTCATTTGCAAATTAAAAGCATGAAAATGCTGATGCTACTCAAAACTGTATTAGCAGAATCACAAGACAGCATGTGGCCCGATTAATCTTATGAACTCGGCATTAACATATTACCAGATCACAATGTAGATTACACATTTATGAGCATAACAACATCCACTGTAGAGTAAAATATGCCCCGGAGCACCTTTGAGTGTAATTTTCTTCTACAAATAAAACCAAAGGTTCCAGAGCAATGGCCAGTAGTATCTTCAGGCTCAAAAAGAAATAATGTGGTCATATTATTACCAGTTGCCACAAATGGCCGCTTCAAAATTCTATCTCCAGTTTCAGATTAAGTTTTAAAGTTTTAAAAAGGCAATGTATATACGAGGATTTATTTTCTATACAATCCCCTCTCAAGACATACAGAATTCAACACTTAGCATGTACACGTGTTGCTATTTTAACATGCAGCAAGTTAGGAGGCAAGAGTGGAACACCCTGAATTTATTTCTCTGTGCTGGTGGTATATAGTTAAACATCGGAGGAAAGCATGCCTATATATATATATCTGTGCTACTTAAATGGTCGTTATGCTCTAAAATGAAAAAAAACCCTAAAAACTTCTTACCTGCCATGGTTGAATTGTGTGATTTCTAATGTTGCCTATGGCATTGGTACTGCCTAGTACGACTTTGACAATTTATTGTGGAAATATTCAGGAAAAGGGTAACTACCAAATTAAAGGCTGATCAGGAACAAAATTTATGACTCTGGGATCTTACATCAGGCTTGATAGAATCTTGATACAATGTTCTCATTATGTCTAAATACAACAGATCTTTCTTGCTCCATTAATTCCGGTAAAATGATTTTCACTAATTTCTGATTCAAAGAGACGGCCTCTTGCACAACATACCTGCTTTGAGAGTGGGTCACTGAAAAGTCAGCATTCAGCCTGGCTTTGAACATAGACCCACTTGACCAGTTTCCAGGCCCACAGCTACAAAAGGCCCCAAGATCTACCCAACAACATTCAGTAGATCTGACAACGAACTTGCCAAACACACTGTTTGCCTTGCTTGCACATACTAACTGTGGTGCAGTGGACTAACTGCGTTGGGAACAGTCATGCTCAGCACTTCCAGAAACATTTAGGCAGCCCAACTAAGCCATGAGACAAATTTGCCAGTGTCAGAGGGTCTGACACAATGTAGAGCTGGAAAGTTTTGTCTTGTCCTTACTCTAGTTTAACACTAAATGCCCATACAGTATCTATCAGGTGTTTCCATCTAGAGCTGATACCGACTACAGGTAAAACAGGAAACCCGGAAACAGTTTTGGGTCCCAGCTCCTTGTGTGTACCTAGAAATGATACTGAATTGCATCAGTCTAATTCCTTTCACACTTCATGGCCTGGTTTTCATAGAAAGGAAACATGGAATGATCCGGGTCTGGGGCCCCATAGTGCATGCTCCTTCAAATCAGCTTACATATTGCCAGTGTGGCTTATTCTAGAGGAGAGAACCGACTCTGGGTTACAGCCAGCCTAGAAGTGTGGGGATGCCAAGATGTTCTTTCCAGCACACTGTCACAAAAGCTTCCTTGAACACTATATATAGAGGACTTGCTGCATAATTGCAACACAACTGACAGATTTTTCACATTTCATTTAATGGAAAAAGCTTCACGTAACTCAGCTGTAAACTGCTGACACAGCTCACCGTCTAATAAACTCAACAGAAAAAGTAAAGGTTGAAGGTACTGTTTATGAGGGATAAGCTTCAAAAAATTCAGATAACTGAAAAGCAGTTCAAATATTTGGAAGGCCATTCAGAATGACAAAAAGTTGGTGAGGTTATTTCCTACTTTCTAAGTATCTTAGGATGTTCTGCTCACAAAATACATAACGCAGCTGTTCCTACCTTTTGTCTTCATGATTTACTGTGCCAGATTCTAAGTGCCTGTGATTGCTCTATCAAAGGCATCTGAGTATACAGGACATTTTGCTAGAACAGACCCAGTGACTTCAGTATGATGATATGATGGGGGGATGGGTGTCATCAGATCAGATGCCCTCATAAGGTCCCTTCCAACCTAAATTATTCTGTAAGTCTGTGTCTGCTTACAGACTTCAAAAGGTTTATCAGGAGTCTCACCACTCCTCTCTAGACATCTGGATATATGGTCGGAATTTGTACGTAGCCGGTACCTCAGTACCAAAGCAGAAAAATACTCAGAAAAAAAATCCGCTTGCCTTTCTATTAACTACAAATACCCTGGTTAGAAACTCTCCCTGTGCTTAAGCCAAATATTTTTAACGTAGTAAAAAAGCAAGTAAGAATTCTACTATGGATTTTTTTTTTTCCTTCAAAAATGGGATATTTGTCAAGCAGGGTTGATAATGCATACAAACACATGCAATGCAAAGACACAGTTTAGGCAGAAATAAATAAATTGACTCTCCCTTTTAGCACCTATGTCAAAATAAAAAGTGGATTTGAAAAGAAGTAACAGCATGACTAGCCTGGAATCCTTTGTTGCTCAATACTATAAATGAGATAAAGCAATTAGGTTTTGTTCACATGCTGTACTGCAACATTCTAAGTACATGCCACTAACACAGTAGAGCGAAGAAACAGCCCTATTTCCACAGAATAAACATTTTAAATAAAGCACCAAAGGTTCTGCCATGGGCTGGAGTTCCACATTGACTCGCATGAGATGGAAGAGGTATCAGCTGCGGCAGTCCTTCTTCTTGCCTATGCTATTTTCAGACTGAGTAGGCAAGAAATAACTCCCCTACTACAATCACAGCGAATAAACAAAGCTTCATAAATAACCATTGCTACTTTAGACAGGTCAAGGAGTTCCCGTTCATAAAGCAGTTTGTGTATTTTTTTTCCATATTATGCCCTTGTAGTTCGTAATGGAACAGATGGAAAGTATCTTACTCTTTGCTTTGTTACTTGCTAATAGGACAGGTGTTGACTGTGGTATTGCATAAGTTTATGAAACATCGTAAATTGATTTATTTTGGAGTTCTCTTCTTTTTGTTACACATCTGCTGACATTCAACCCCACAATAAAATTCTGTACTAAAAATTCAGTTTCCACTTGGATGACATAAAAATACAAACATATTTGATGTGAAAATACCATTTACGCAACTGGTCTTCAAACAATCAATTGTTTTCCAAGCAACGGAAAAAATAATCTCCATGAAAACATACTGCAGCCTTGCCATATGACCAAGTATTGTCAATGTCTGCAAAGTAAAATGAGGTGTTTACCAAGCAGAAAGGAGAAGGAATGATGACTAAGTATAGCCAGAAGATGAGATACAGCCACATGACTTTAGAAATAGCCTTTTAACTGCCAATTGCATAATGAGAGTAAACATCAGGTGAACATGAATTCACTGACAGTTATTGAGAGAAAAATAGTTGGTGTCAAAACAAACCAGTACTACAAAATTGACACAGTAGGCTGCTTTTCTTAATAACTTGTGCTAGTTGGATTCAGCTTTTCTGCAATTTAACGTGTCTCTTCAGAAAGGTGGTCTGCTTCTTTTCTAAAAGTAACCTACTGAAAAGCTGGCTGAATGCAAGGTTCGTTTGCAGTTCTGATTTGTTTATCTTAGATCTGTTTGGCATAATTGCATATGTGAGAGTAATCATTAGATGCCTGAAATAGTGCTGCATCTATTTGAATGGAGCAAAAAGGAAGAATCTTCATAAATAATAGTGAAGTACACGGATAGTCAAGAATTCTCTGTTTCTGGAGTCAATGTTCTTACATTTGGATGAAGATTGAGCATCACATGTACAGCATGTACAAGCCACACATACATTACAAATGAACAGCTGAAAGCTGAGGGACACATTTGGCTCAAACACTTTCTATGTGAATAGCAGACTGAGACACAGAATGCTGCTTCTAGCTTTGCCTCCGATGTTCTTTGTGAAACGTCATTCTTTTTAAAAATTTCAGAAATGCACATCAACTTAACTTTTGGAGATGGTTCATCTATCATACTTTTAACCTTATTATCATGTGTAACTAAATAATGACATGAAAAACGCATTTTCTGAAAATGAACATCTTCAGATGCAGGATCACTGAAAGGACTGAAGTACAGTGTCTCTTTGCTCTCCTTATGGCTGTGCTGTTATTTACTTGGGAACTACTCATCCTTCTCACTCCTCATTAAGTCATTTGCCACCTGAAAATGTCACAAGAATATGATTTTGTACTGTTATTGTTCCACGTCAACATGAAAATGCCATTTCCTCTGGCATTCTACATGCTGCCCAGAAATAAAAAAAGATTTAGAGGCCTGGTTCAGTATAGAGTATCAGTATTCACATGCACATTTCTGGCAGAATTTGCTGCAAAATTATGGGTTGGTTTAATGCTATGGAATAGAAAAATGGCAGCTGCTGCTGCTACAATAAAGGGTAGCAAAAATTCCAGCTGTGGATATGCAATCCCTCTCTCAGTGTAATACAAAAAGTGTTATTTCCTGTGACTAAATGCAATGTGCAACTTTGGCTTGTTTCTCTCTAATCGCCTGTTTTCAGCTACTTTAACTTTCTTCAGGACTGAAAAAAATAGATGCTTAATGCACCACTCCTACAAACAAAAGTATCCATGGAATAATTAATGAAAGCCATGTAATTTCTTTTTTCTATTTGTGAATCAACCCGTAATTTCAATCTCTTCTGATTTCTGTATAAACATTTATTTTTAGCTTCAGAGATGAAAAGCTGACAGGCTTGGTAAAGAGACATTCAAAAGAAATAAGACACAGGAAAATTTTAATAGCTATTAGATATAAGCATAAAAATGCCATCTGTACTTAAACTCCAAGACACATATAGGAAGGAAAAAAAATGCAGTTGACATGTTTAAATGTCTATATTTCACTAGTAAATTAGCTACTGTAGGAAATTTTCCAGTATCAGTAATAAAAGATATGACACTGTCTTCTTGTGGAGCTGACTAGATGGCGAAGGAAACATAACATAATTCCCTTAGATTTGCAAAGGCAGAATGTAATAACAGATTGTCTTGTTGCATTATGTTACGGACTAAAACATCGGGAGCTGCAACTTCAAATTTGGGCCACCCTGAAGCTTCTGTGGACCTCTGCCACCTGTCTCTCTAAAGCTTTTCATGTCATATGGAAAAAGAGGAACTCACAGTATCACAGCATGCCAAAACAGGTGACAGGTCTCAAGTTCCTGCAATACCCATCTCTACTTCAGCAGTACTAGAAGGCTGACTGCCTGGCACAGTGTCGGGACAAGGTGTGTGGGTATTGGGTCAAAGAAGAGAAGGATGGCAGTAACTTCTCCTCCCACAGCATACCTTTGCTGCTGTATCACCACAAATTACCGCCCATGTGGTACTAGCTAATTATTTCTCTGGTCAAACGGATACTTGTGGGTGTTGTGCTGCGAGGGAAATTTGTCAGCATCTGAGACACTGTCAGGTGAGGATTTTCAATGTTTTTCCTTCTACTGAAAGTACTACCTCAGTCTCGCAGGTATTTTCTCTCTCTGGTTTGCCTTAAAGGACATTTATTTTCCTTAGCTGTTCCCTTTCAGGGCACATTTTTTCCTCAATAAAGCTCTGTCTCCCAGCTCATGGCTAAACTGAGGAACTCAGGAGTGCTCCTTAGCCCCAGCAGCCCGGTGTATGCTCTGACTTCATCCTGACTCTCAGGTGAAACAGAATAATCATCCCAGAGTCCAGGGGGATTGGTTTCCTGGAAGATCCATGTTAACCATCACACTCAAGAAGCTAGCATGCATGGTAGTGTCCACCTATCTTGCAATCTGCAGGATGGACTCAGTGGCCAAGGACACACTGGCTTTCAAGGAAGGTATCAGAATGTCAGCAGGATGATATGGCCCGTAGGCTCTTACCAGTTCACAGCACTTGTCTCATGTCTTACTATCTGGTGTCTATGTGCTGCTTCATTGTCTCCTGCAATAAAGCTGGGAAGCTGTAAATACCTTACATCTTGAGACTTGTAACAAGCAGAATTAAGCCCCCTGAAGCATCCCAGCACAGGCCTCTAAATTTTCTCATCCAAAAGTTGTGTTGAGTTACATGACAGCAATGCGAAGAGCTGAATGGTTTGTTTTTTAAAGATCATCCACGCAGACATTGCCTGATCTAAAAGGAGTATCAACAAAAGGAAGGGGAAAGTTTGTTGGAAGATGAGGTCATAGAAGGCCACGTGTTCTTCTGCAGTTGGTTTTTATAGCTGGTCACATTGTTTTAAACCCAGAAAAATCCCATTTCAGAATGGGAGAGTGAACATAACCCACGCTGCGTTACTTCCAAAAATAACCTGCAATAATGGTGTTATTAGAGAAAGACACTAGACTAAATTAATCCCCTTAATTTTAAAAGCTGGTATACACATTGTATCATCAAAATGTTGGCAACTAGATATTAGTAAGACTACACCCAAAAAAGTCTCAAATTCTCTTCAAAGCTTGATAAAAAGCCACAGCTCAAAATCAACATATGGAAAAGACTCAAAGGAGGTGCTTATTTACTAGTTCTTGGGATAAAAGCCTGAGGAAGTTTATTGTGCAGTGCACACGTACACGCACACCCACAGAGCTTCAGATTACAGCTTGCATAGAGGAACAGAGGTATGAAATACCTGACATCAGTACGGCGGCACTTCGTTTCCTTCACTTCAGATACATCCTCAAATGATATAAAAATAGACTAGCATTACTTTCTGACATGACTAAGGATCTTTAGTTTTGATCTACATACAACTGCATTAATAATAGATTAAGGGTTGCTATCAAAGCACGATCACATGCTCCAGAAGGAAGAAACTACAAAGTACAGCTGTCAAATCATTCTCACTAGCTAAAGCAAGGGCAAACTAACCGTATCTGAACTGCTAGGACATTTACTGGTCTGTTCAACCTCTTTAACATTTCACTCCAGAGCAGTGACTTGCATGCACATGCCACAAACTAGTATTCTCCTTCTTACTGACCTTGGACAGACAAGGAAAGAAAAGATCTTTTCTTTTAAGGCGACAGTATCATTGTAGGACATAATGCAACGAAACAACAGCCTGCAGAGAGTAGGAAGAACCATGGCATTAACATTTAGTTAGTTGACACTGAAGAAGTAGCACATGACCGTAGGTTTATTTAGTATCTCAATCCAATTTCTCATGGATTACTCAATGTTGAGTGGATGATGCCACTTCAAAATGCATAAACTCTGAGTAATCATTTAACTTGTTCTTGTTTCTTTGTAACTATACCATGCTTTTAAATATGCAACCTACTCTGTTTGGCCTGTAAATGTTTTAAAAAGAGCTGTTTTGGTTTACTGTCTAACAGTAAACCCTCTGACAGCATCTGACAGCAAAACAAGTAACAAAACAAGTTACCCCATCACTGTCTTTCCTCAGAAAGGCAAAGCCATTCTGCCACAGCCCACTGTTACATCTGCAAGAGGGACATTTCTCGACATCAAATAAAACCCAAGCACACAGAAATTAATAAAATGACAACAAATGGCTAATATGCATGGAGATCCCTTTGTGACAGACAAGATCTGCATGAATATTTATGGAGAAGATCCCAACAGGAAAATCCTTGATCACAGGCACTGCAGAGGCTAATGAGATACAGGGAAGATGAAGACAGGCCAATTTAGCTTTAAACTTCTGGTGACTAACCAGCAATCATGAACTAGGGCAGTGACCTTTCCTGCTGTGTTTTCATTCCTGGTTACTGACTCTAATATATATGTATTTCTTGACTCTCAGATAACGAAAGACAGAGCAGTTTTTCAGTCACAGCAAGTTCACAAGTACCAAAATAACATCAAGTGACTTTTTACTGGGTTTTGCAACTTTTTGAACCACTGCACTTCCTGAGTCACATTAAAAGACTTTGAGAAAGAGAACCGATTTGACTATAAAAGTCTAGATTTTCCATGATTAGTCGAATGCAGGAGATATGAGAATCCTACGCTATTAATTTAGCCTAGATTTTCATTAGACTTTGACTCTGGCAGGACACAGCAGGAAAAACTAGGCTCCCAAGAATGTCCACAAAAGGAAAAGAAACCAACAATTAAAAAGGGAGAATCGTGTGACCAAAATGTTAACCTGTTGTCATTATTTTTAACCCACCAGGCAATAACGTAGTGACTGGAAACACGTACAAGAGATTAAGTGATGCAGGAAACAGCACTGCTCAGATGAATCTGTTTGCAACAAAATATGAAAACAGCAAAAAATTCCATAGGATATTAATGGGATAAGCACTAGGACCACAGTAGGCATTTACTGTGTTACCAAAAAGCAGTGTGAGTTAAAAGGAAAGGGAAAATAGGTTTTAATATTTGGATCCTTTATTAAGGATGTGCATTCCTCTGTAAATAATGAGAATGGTAGTTGCATGCAGAGTCCAGAGCTGAAACTGAAATACGTGATTAACCAAGAGTAGCATATCTTGGAGTGCTCGTAGTGGACAGTAACCTTTTATCTATCATTGAGGTTAATTTCCCTTTCTGAGGGTCACTAACTTGATCTTATTTGCTTGACTTACTGTTGATCTTCTTTAATCATAGCAAAAAACCTTTGTAAGTATTGCCTGTCTGAATGCAGCTAATTTAATCATATGGCCTTTTCCATCTTATTTTCACCCTATGGCTATCTGACTTCTTCTAATCAGACAGCAAATGATTAGACTCTAAGTGTTATAGTGTACTCAGTTATTTTATTAGTGCATTCCTGAAAATCATGAGATGCTACATTATTGTATTATTCTGTTTTGTTGTTTTCATGCCTTTGTCCAAGGAACCTACTACTGCATTATCTGGGCTTTAAATATTTTTTTTTTTTTTGGTCAAAAGAGTAATCCACGTGCACAAGAGTTCACACAGTAAAGCTCAGATGTTGATTACTCTTACTGTGGGAAAGGAGGCAGCGCTGCAGCCACTGAAGTGTCAAAGCAGCTAGTGTCAGAGAAAATGCTTTACACCTCCCCTGGTGCTTTTGCAAGGGCTAATCATAAGAGAACATGTGTTTCTGCAAGTACATGTGGCTAATCCTGCCTTAGCTGGTAACGTCTCCATCGCTGATTTTCAAGTACTAATATTCCAACAACACATGTTTTCAGGCAATGATGCCTTTCTACTTAGAAACACAAAGACAGATTTTTCTCAAACCTAAGAGATGATACAACAAGCATGAAGCACTCTGCTTCTCTGATTATCAGACCTCCAATAGCCCTGATAGCACTGCTTTGCAGCAGTTAATAGCAATCAAAATTTAGTTAGTGAGGAGAATATGGCACCCAATGGTTTAAGAACTTCCATCAGCGAGTTGGTGGCAGAAACCAGACCTCTTGATTCCCAGGCTCTTTCCATAACCTATTTGGAAGCTTATTTAAAAAGCGATAGCTGTTATTAGATTTTTATGTCAGGAAGAAGCCCACAAGAAAGAAACAATTGAACATCAGGATTTCTGAAAGGATGACTTCAAAGAACTGCAAAGTTATAGTCCATTCTGGTGTGAAAGGTTTTGCAGAAGCATTAAAATTACAAAACCTCTGGAAATTGTGGGGAAATTGTAGCCCTACAAAGACAGACTTCCACTGTATGTCCATGTTTTTTATTTGTCACTGCCACTCCAGAACTCATCAGTTAATTTCTCTTATATTGCATGGCAGCAGTCAAGGCAGCACTTAGAAGTAATCAAAACCTGCTTTAATCAGCTATTACTGGGATCTAAGAGAGGGCAACAATGTCTGTGGTGACTTTATTGCCTTGACGGAACTCTATCTCTCTTTGGTTTTAATAGCAAAATATACACTTGGGACACAGATAATTTTCAGATGTCAGTACGTAGGACAAAAAGAAATGTCCCTTATGAAATCAAATCTACATTCTACCCATGTATGCCTTGCAGCATTACATATTGATATGAAACACAGTAAAACAGCTAATTCATTACACAACACAAGACAGTGATTTATTAGTCCTCTGTTGTGCTATGAGAAAACCTGGAGTCTCTCGAATTTTAGCCTCATGTAGTTAGGTTTTGCAGCATCCCCGCAATTCTGTTCAATTGAAAGTAGCATCTGACCCCATGGAAAACACATTCCTCAAATCATCGGGCAGAGAAAAGATGGATCCCTATTCTTTAACCTTTAATTAGTACTTAGCTACATTATGCATGCTGAGGGCAAGATTAGCCATAAATGCTTCCAGGGGCACTGCATACTTACTAGTAACCTCTGCACGTAGAAAGTATGTATTTCACCCAGAACCAGCAAGTGGAAAAATATGTAGCAGAGAGGGTTGGACAGCATATAATTAAACTCGTTTTGCATATTAGGTGAGCAACCAAAGTAGAAACCATTACTCTCTGTCTGCAAAACAACTCCCAAGGTTGTTGCAGGCAGAACCACAGACTTGCAATCCCAGGTATATGCTGCATATGTCCAGTGAAAAATAGGCTTTTTATTATGGCAGGGCTGAGACATCCAAATATGGGACCAGATTCTCCAAAGCGCTGAAGTCAATGGGAACTGAGGGCATTCAGCACTTAAATGAATTCACACAGCAGGATATCAGAATGGTCCTTGTTTTAGATATTTTAGGCAATCAAATTTAAGTGGTTATGCTGAGTTTGTTTTAGTCATTTCATGTTGGCTTTATCATGCCAAGATTTTAAAGCAGTGAAGCTTTCCACTGTCTAGTTAAATTACCAGATGTAAATACGACATTTTCTTTTAAGGATATGATTTTAGGAAGCATGCTGATTTCATTACATTATACAGTGGGGGAAAAAATATATTTATAATCTTAAAAGTCTCATCTAATACAAAGCAATCATACATGAAACAACTAAAGCAATGCGTTCTACTGAATATCTCTGTGGTTTTTTCATGGGTATGTCAGCTCTTTGTAAATCTGAATACACCATCATGGACTCACACTCACTAACTCAAGCTATGAACATTTTTTGTGAACAATACTTTCTACTTCTAGCCTCCATGTAATTGAAAAGTCAGCTAATAACGATGCTTAGAAATTAATTTATTTCAGGTATGCTATAACAACCATAATCAGACATAAATCCTTTTGCCCTATTTGCATTTACTGAATTTGCCTTAATTATACTGCTGCCTAATTATGAAGCTCTAGTCTAGAGGGGAACTTGCAAGAAGCAATGATGCAGAAAGCAGAGGACAGTTTATTCCACTTCATGGATTTACAACTTTCTACTACTGCAAACCATTTGGAACAGACTCTATTTGTGAGGTCATTAACATGTAAACAGTGTTACACTGAAGACGCATGGCAATGACCTACCATGCTAATGAAAAGTGATATTGAGTTTACTAATTCAGATAAGGGTACACAGATTGCCTTTTCTCTAACGCGGAAAGGCCTGTCACAGAAATAAATGCATGCTCCTTGTTGCAATTAATTTGATTCTTGTTCTTTTAAAGCTTTACTTGTAGATTTAATTAAAGCTTTCATGCAGCACACACTTTCAGGAAGTATCTATGTTTAATGGCTTTTTCTCCTAAATTAAAGAAACGAGTGAAGGTTATGATTCAAAGAATAACAGGCAATCATAAAATGAAAAGCTATTCTTAATACAGTAAGCATTGCCTTGTTTTGACACAAGTAAATACACAGTACCATGGATGTTTAAGTACACTTTCTGTAATTGATTTTACATTGCACCTTCCATGGTGACATCATTTTCAATCGCTTAAGATAATTTTGTTGTTTTTTGAATACAAAATATTGCATGCTAAGTTTCAACTTGGAGGCCAATATTTTTAAAGCCTTCGCAAAATCAATTTTTAGATAAGAAAAAATGAGCAAATAACAAGTTTGCTGTTTTCCCATGAAAATAAAGAAACTATCCCCAATGCAAAGAAATTCTCATGTAGACACGTAACTCAGTCTTTCCTTAATTTCACCATATTAAATGTTCCCACAGAGTAAGTCTATCTAAGCAACAGACCCTTCATAAATATCAAGAATAAAAAGAATTATGAAAATAGGTTGCACAGTAACAGAAGGATATTCTGATGTTCTTAGATATGGCCCTCCTTCCCATCTACAGGTTCTGAGGAGAGAGACGGTAGGACATGGAGCAAGAACAACTGACTAGGCAGCCTGCACTAAGTTTCAGGAGACAAAGCAGAGCATACAGAATGAAAATAAGGCAATTTTAAGGAAGTATTTTTCAGGACAGGACAGCCAATACAGTATTAGGGGAGAGAGATAGGGCGGGGGAGGAAAAAGGGCTAAAGGAAAAGAGCAGTAAGTAAAAGGAAGAGCAGAGGAAGAAGAGAAACAGATGAAAAAGGAAATGGTCAGTAGAATATGAAGGCAGGCTTAGGAGCTGGGCACACACCTTACTGTGGAAAGAGAAAAAGAAGCTGACAGGAAGACAGCAACAGTAGGATCTAAGCAATAAGTTAGATAAAACCCTTCATGGACAGAGAACTGGACAAGACACTTCCATGAACACACAGTACTCCTGCTTCAAAACAGGTTTACAGTGCTTTGGGTTCCAACAAATGGCACCTGAAACTGCAGTAAGCTATTCAGCAAAAAAAATAAACCCATTCTTGCTGGCAGCCTGTATCAGGACTCAACATGCAACCAATGTACCTTGTTCTCCTTTCCATTTATTTTTCTTAAGCATACAGTAGGTAATCACTAATATCCTTATGTGTTTCTCTTCTTTTCTTAGTTTAAAATATCTTCTATAATCTTAATCTGGAAAATATTAAAATGCAGCCATGACTCTTCCATATTTGTTAAGCAGAAAGTAAATTTCTACTGCCAGTAGCACCCGGATGGTACAGCTAAGGATCAGGGCTTTATTCTATGATGTATCAGAAACATGACAATCTTACCTTAAAAATCTCAGGAAATACAAAGCATTCAGTATTTCATCTGCTTTTGAAAATACACTGTAAACCATGAAGCTAGTCCGTCTGAAGTGACCCTTCCATGGACAACTGCCAAATAGGACCATAAACTGCAAAATACATTCCATTACACCAAAAGCATAATCCAACACACATCTTTAAGCAAATTAAAATGTATCTAACCTACCTAAACCATTACTTGCCGCAGCCAATTTGTACATGTTATTATACCCAAGATGAACACATTGGCCAAATCCATACTGTAAGACGTACTTTTGGCTACTGATGTCACCATGCAGGAGGAAAGCACACTGTCACTTTGCAATGGGAAAAGGAGGCTGAAGGGAGACTTTATTGCTCCCTACAACTACCTGAAAGGAGGTTGTAGAGAGGTGGACGTCGGTCTCTTCTCCCAAGTAACAGGCATCAGGACAAGAGGAAATGGCCTCAAGTTGTGCCAGGAGAGATTTAGACTGGATATTAGGAAAAATTTTTACACTGAAAGGGTTATTAAGCATTGGAACAGGCTGCCCAGGGACGTGTCTGAGTCACCATCCCTGGAGGTATTTAAAAGACGGGTAGACATAGTGCTCAGAGATATAGTTT
Source organism: Rhinoptilus africanus (assembly GCA_013400135.1). Lineage (NCBI taxonomy): Eukaryota > Metazoa > Chordata > Aves > Charadriiformes > Glareolidae > Rhinoptilus > Rhinoptilus africanus. Next base: position 97,544 of record VXBO01011199.1, read on the forward strand.
AGTGATGGTTTTTGTCAGAGTTAGGTTGATGGTTGGACTAGATGATCTGAAAGGTCCCTTCCAACCTAGGCAAGCCTATGATTCTGTGGTTCCATGTGGAGTGGCATAATTGCTCTAAATCAGCTGATCCTCTGCTTCTTGCACAACTGTGAAATGTGTAGGTTAGCAAATGCTTTGCTTTGCCTTTCCGTCAGACAAGCCAGAGATGCCTCTGGTAGCTCTAACTTGTGTCTTTATGACCAGAGGAATCAGGGAATCAGAAAAAAGGAGAGAAGCTACCTCCCTCTGCAGGTGAACTAATTTAGATACCTCTAGACATTTGGTTCAATGTCTTACCAAGAGATCTCAGATCAAATGCAGAAGTGGTCCTGAGCTTCAGCTGCTAAAAAGAAAAATAAATGTGCTTCTTTACGTTCACCAGCTCAGTACTCACAGGAGCAGGTAGTTCATGGCACAAGCCCTACAAAACTCTGCTCCAACTACTACCTCTTTTTATTTGGATCACTGCTGCTGTCTGGTTGGCACAGGAGCTAACTAACAGAACTACGCAAGACTTTTCTGACAGTCCTACAGATTTCTCTCTGTAGCATATGCTAAAAGCTACACTTTAATAATAATAGTAGTAGCATTAATAAAACCTTCCTCACATACTTATAAAAGAAATAAAGCCATGATTCTAATATCTATGGTAGAGTCTTGTATAAGATTTTCTTTTGCAACAGGGTGCCTGGGTCTGATGAATGCCAGGTTTTGCTGGGTTTGTAAGCACACAGCGCAGTCTGCTCCTCTGTTTCTTTGCTTGGTTAGTTTTTGTGAGGGTCAATTTCACAGCTGATGCAACCTTTCTAGCTACATTTTGCATGTGGGCTTTTGCCCTGAAATTAGGAAGGACCCTGATGAGATAGAATCCTTGCACAGACTCTCACAAATGGAGGCAGAGGGCCAGAATGCCCAGGAGTGCCACAAGAAAGCAACTGAGATATGGTTCCTTATCTTCTCACGCCAGAGTTAGGTAATTCATTGCAGGAAAACAATGGCCAAGAAAGAAAATTTGGAAATGAATGATCATTTTGGGCAGCTAGACACGACGGAAACCAAATGCCCCCTGTTCTTCTCCCCACGGATCTGCCAGTCTAGACTTAAAGAGAACTTCAAGGGAATACTGTAGATAAGAAAGGAAATGAAAAGGAGAAGGAAAAGGAGCCAAGATTAGAACGTTTTCATTGTGAAATTAAGAGTGAACACTAACAGATGCTACCTTGAGGTGAATTATCATTAACCTGTCTGTAACCTCTGCAGTTAGGCTCTATGAAGGCATTTCAGCTGGTATCTCCCATGGGATTCAGAGGCCAGAGAAAAGACAGCAGATAAGAAGCTCAAACAAAAACAGACCCAGTGAATAGAAGCTATTGTAATACTAATGACTACAACACTTCAGTGCCTTGTGCTGGCATTACTCAATAGACAAGAACATTTCCTTACAGTTGTTCTTATCTGTATCACAGAAGTCATTAAGCCTGTGGTTTACTGAGGCAAAGAAGTTTTAGGCTAGATTCACCATATGATTTCTCCTACCCATTTTTCTTTAAGCATTTTTCTACTGCTTGTTCTTCTTGAGACCAGGAGAGATACAATGCAACACTCACCTTATTCCTTGTAGTCCCACCTTTGGCAGATATCTTCTCTCGATCAGTTCAATGTTTCATTAAGCCATTTTGAAAACTAACAATTCAGTCTTTTAGGAAAAACACAAGCTTTTAGCAACATAAATTATGAAGTGAGTTTTGGGCTTAATATGCAGTGTAGCTTCTTAACTGTTAAAGTTTGGGGTTTAGAGAAAATATGTTTCCAATGCCATTAGCCCTCTTCTACAATAAATACTAATACTAAAATAAGGAAAAACTCTCCTTTCTATTTGGATATTTAAAATGAAAGAATCTGAAGTCAGTTTTGAGCTATCTATGTATACAGAAATACAATTCACGCATGAATTGCACCTTTTTCCTTAGGGAAAACTCTTAAAAAAAGTGAATGAAACCCTGACACCTCATATCCTCTTTGAAAGACTAATACAACAATGCTGGTAGGTAATGGCAAAATCTCAGTTCCTAGAATGACTGCTGTTGACAGTAGGCATGATTGATTTGGGAACCAAATTTTTTAGGAAGCTACAAACAATGTCAACAGGCTAACTGAGGAATTAATTCAACCCACAATTCTATAGAGAAGACAGTCCATAGGGTAAAGTGGTAACACTGACTAAACAAGAATCGCTATGGGACAGCAGTACAAATACTCAAATCCAAAGGTAAATTCTTCAATACATATACCTATCCCTATCCTCTCTTTCCTTTCTGAACGTATGTATTACGTCTAAGTTTTTTATATAATAAAGATAGGCTTTCAGGATTATCCTACAAGAGTATATATGGAATCCACAGTTTCTAAAAGCAATCTCAGTATTCATTCCAAATCCCTGTTTAGAAAAGCAAGACAAAGCTTTTATTAAAGTGGAAAGAACCAAGATGTCTCTAGACTGCATAAGCATTTATTTTTTCCTAGAGTTACATCGGTTCCCACACTAAATGGCTGGTACCTTCACAAAACAAGCACTGTAAACTGAAACTGCCCATTTAAGGACAGAAAAATGTCCAAATTCCAGCTTGTCTGCAAATTTACTGCTTGACACTGAGGGAGCAAGGACAGTAACTGACTGTGATTGTGAGACCAGCATAGCAATCAGGCACTTCTGATACGTCACCTCACTCTCTCTGTAGTATCCATTTATTTTGAAAAACCCAAACTTGCAGCACATTACAGATTATGGTTTCTCACTCAACACATCTGGGCTAATGTAGTTTTGAAGAGTCTCGGTAACTTCAGAAATGACTATGGGTTTCCTACCTGTAGGTATTGGAAAAGTAACTTGGAGTGAGTATCTAAACATGCCCAGAAAAGATGAACTAAAGCAGAAGTATTCCATCACTTGAATGATCTGATCTCTGTTGCACCTCACGAAAGCTATTTCACATAGTCAGGTCACTGCCCTGGGGGGCTCACATACTACAGAAAGAGCTAATAAAATAAAAATAAAAGGATTTACTTACTGGTGGTCTGAGTGTTAAGGATTATTTACAATTTTTCTACAGAGAAATAGGAACATAAACCTTGTTTATAAAGCAATACAATTAGATCCAAAAGAATCAGAAGATAAAAGGAATCAGTGTAAGAAATAATGACTCCAGACAGATAACTAAAAATGATGTGGTGTATTTTAATTAAAAAAAAAAGATTCTAATTCTGAGATTGCTTAGTATCGCTGCATGAAAGCTAAATATTGTACCCCTGTACCCAAAGCATATGGCACATAGCCCACAAATGTATTTTTCATCAATGGTGATTTAGCAAAACACCCTCCTTGCTATTTTGGGCACTGCGTACTATCCAAAGATTTCAATATTCTAGACTTAGCCAGATGCAACAAAACTCATGGGACACCCCCAAATCATTTAAGCCTAGCTTACAAAACAATTACAGAAATCCACATTTATTTTGGGTTACATGATTCTGAACTACAAGTCTATGTAACTATGCATATTTAAAGATTCAGAAGAGATCACAAGCGTAGTCTTAACGGATCAAACACATCAAACAGTTCAAAAGCATTCCTGTTTTTCTGTTCAGTGCTCTCCTCCATCTGCAAGATGCTAACTGATGAACTTACTCTAGTTCCAGGGGCAGCTGCAGTTGAGAATACAGGGCTGTTTCTAACCTCTCTCACTATTTTCAAATTACTACAGAAGTTTTAAACATGATCACTGCATATTTCCTGGAATTATTCAGAAATCACTGTTAATAGTTTTGACACCATTGATTTTTTGGAAATTTTACGACTGTGATTATTAGGGTAATTTTACAAATCTGCTAACCTTGTGCTTTCTGCTGTAAGTACGCAGTCAACTGCAATGGAATTGGAGAAATGAGCCACAAATTAAGTCTCTATACAGAGCTTCATAAGCCAACACTGAAAATTTGCTAGCGAAGCAGGAGACATAGAGGTAACTAAACTGAGAACAGACTCACAGGATCCTAAGCTCAAGTTAGGCACACAAGAAAAGTGTACTTCAACTGTGACACAAACTACCACATTCTCATGAAAAGGAGGGTATGGATTTATTCACATTTATATAAAAAAGCTAAATGTTAGTACAATTAATTTCTTGTAGGAGGAATTTTGTCCTTTTTGAGTTGTATATAAAGTACCAAGCAATAGGACCTCTACTCTGATATAGTCCATTTTAGTAATGTTTTAACATTGTATTAGTCTTTTGGATTGACATTTCCATATTTCTTCATGTACCTGTGAAGCACTTCTGTCCTAAGCCACCTAACTAGATAATTAGCGCCAGGACAGACAATATCAGATTTCATACTAGTGAGATCTCAATGTGATTACTATTTTATAAGAATACTAGGAAGTAATTACCTCCTATTTCCCTGCTTCACATTTCACAAGTTGAAACAACTTGTGAAAAGGCACAAAATAGAATAATACTATGCACCTAACTGCTGTGCAGCCCAGTTGTTGCGTAAGTACTTAATTTCAATAATAATCATAACATACCATTTTGATATCAAGTTCAAACTGAGGGACAACATTAAAAACTACCTGCTCAACCTTGTATTTTAACTGGGTGTACATCCCACTCATAGCAACGTAATTAAGCCTTTTCTTGAAAGCAACTTACAACAACTACAATCTGTAACTATCTGTCCCAGAATTCCCTGAAGTCTCTGTCAGGCACTAGTGTCTCAAGTAAACTCAAGATGCTCCAAGCCCTCGTTTTATTTGTCTGATGCTTGAATTTGCATGAATTTAGCTGTGTTAGCTCCTGACTAATGATTAATGGTCTCCAAGGGCAGAATCTTTATCAAAATGAAAATCTCAAATATGAAAGTTAGTGTCCATCAGTCAGCACAGTGTTGCTCACTGTCACATGAACAACAGGCTTGTCTAGCTCATTTAACCATAACTACACAATAAACTACTAATGTACTTGTCCTTCTGTGGCCAGTGTTGCAGGGGTTTGGCCCATCAGAAGACACGTGAGGAGAAAGCAGTCATACCAGCGCTGGCTGCCATGCTGAGAACACCAGTCATTACAAGTGTCACTAACAACACTGTTTCCATTCTTCTCTTTTCCAGAATTGACTGCAAAGTCAAAAGACCTGCTGCAGAGTTAATGAGCACTATTAAATTTGCTTGGATCTTAAGAACAAAAGAACTCATACAGGACTAACTATGGACAGACAAAAAAAAAAAAAATATCTGCTGCCTGCCTGAGGTGAAAGGTAAAAAATGCACCAGTTCTGAGGAAAGCAAGAGTGGGAGGAAAGGTGCTGGCAGAGGCACTTAAGCCCATTAAAACGAAGTATAATTCTCAATAGCAGTACTCAACTTCTTTTCCGTAAAGTCTCTTGACTGGCTAACTAGTAAACACACGATAAAATGGAAATAATTCTCTGCCAAATATGCACAGCTGTAGGTCCACCTCTGATGATTCATCAGCAGCTCTAGGCATCTGCCAATTTTTTCTTTTTTAATTTTAATTTAGGATGGATCTAGAAGTGGCAGAGGCTGCAGCCTACTAGGGAAAAGGAGCCCACAGCACATAAGGAAAGCAGCACACAAGACAATAGTAACTATTTCAGTGTAGAGATGCTCGCTTGGATGTTACAGCTTGCATTTACAATGACTAATCAGTAAATTTGAATATGATACTCAGTATAGAAGTGGTAAATTAGCAATGGCAGAGTACTTCCAATTATGTTTCTCAAAATATAGAACATTTTATAATCCACACCAACTTCCTCAGCTAAAAATAAAGCCGTAATGAATTCTGCTTTCATGTAAGATTTCCTCCAATTTCAGTGAAATTGCGTAGTGCGTAAACAGGTGGAGAATTAAGTTCAAAGTATTTCCTCCTACTGGGGGCAAATCTTGTTTGCTCTTTTCAGGGCTCTTACTTCCCTTCCTCCGCCAGACAGAGAGCAAAACAATACAAGGTCAAGAGCACATAATTTCTTTTGGAAGAATTCACGTACCCAAACTACAAAGTTACCAAATTTGTATCACGCTTACAAAAAGACAGATCTTTTCTTGAAGCCGTTGTGAGAGTATTCCAAATAATCATGAGAAGCCCTATTACATCCAATATTATGATTGCAAAACTGGGGACAAAACCTGTTCGTAAATCTTACAGAAACATTTCAATTCACATGTTTTCCACTGTCAGTGGAAAAAGGGGAAAAAAAAGATATAATCCAATTTCTTTGAATAATGAAATAGTGTTTCATTTAATGTTCCATTTGTTTCAATTTTGTTTTTTGACTTAGCCTTGAGAGATGAATTATATTAAAGTATTAATTTAAACATATTTACTTATTACTGGAACAATGTACTACATGACTTACTATATTATACTATTTTGACATTTTTTAAAAAAACATTTAAACAGTCCCAAACTGATTTTTTTTTTTTTGAAGGCCTATTTCATGGAAAATATGGTCTCTTCATCTCAGGAACAGAAGCAAATTTTGAAATACTGTACCAGTGGAGGAGATAATTTTTTCTGACCTTCACATAAATATAGTGCTTTAAAGAATAGTTTTAAAAATTTGCACTATATGTAAAGTGTCAAATAGTGTAATACAAAATCTGAATTACTAAGTAAATGAACAGTCTCAATATATTCAGAAGTCTTAGGGAATTTCAACTAAGAGGTTTAATTTTTAGTTGCTTTAATTCATTTCAAGCATGGTTCTGCTTACCATGTTTTAGAGTTAGAAAACATTTCCTAATTTTTCCATAAATTCTATAAATGAATGTTTGATGCTTTTTCAAAATATTAATTGAAAAAATATTTATTTAAAAAGTTTGAAGAGTAACTAAAAAGGAAAATTAACATTAATGCTGTTTTTAAATAAAAATATTACTGAAATGTGTTCTGTTCAAGTGCATGCTACTACTGTATGTACCTGAAAACTAGTACTACAGTCTGTCTCATGCAAGTAACACCCCATCTTCTGTAATTATACAAAAAATATCTCCCACTCTCCCATGACTTTTAAACCTGAGCTTTAAATAAGCCAGATATCTACAGGACAGCTGATTTTTGCTGACGGCCAACAACATTAAACAAATGCATCTCATTTCGCAACTATGCAAGACTCTTAAAATTTTGCTAATTCAAAACCTGTCATTTACTCCTTGTACCTGGAAAGCGAGAAAAGGTGAATAGCCTCAGAATGGGATTTGCTAAATTCACAGAAGAACCCTTCTCATTCATCACCTGCTGACAGCAGGGAACGAAACAAAGGCTTTGGGTAAATAAAGAATCATATAATGGTATTACTACGGACTGTATCAAAATGAAAAGTTATTACTTACTGAAAGTTATGCTTTGTCTTGCCCTCATTTTTTAGTGCTCTTTCCTTTGAAATTCACTCCAGCAATGGTAACTCATGACGTTTATGCATGATCATTATTCATGAAAAAAGTAGTCATTTGTACACAGCAACATTTGGAAATGCTTGTATGTGTCTAACCAATGCTATATTTTCAACAGAACACATGAGAAAGAAAGCACTATACAAATCCTAAAAATAGTTACTTGGGCATGAACATTTCTCACACACACTGTAATGATATTTCTACCTACTACTTTTCAATTAAGAAAATTCGTTTCATAAGGATATTCAATGGATGCTAATGCACAGTATGAGGCATAAGAAACCACTATTAAGCTAAATATTTCATTACATTATTGGCCATGTTGTTTTTATCTTGGTAAAACTTTTACAAAGTTTGTTTTTATAAAAGAATTTTCAATATTAGCATTCACTACTTATGCATGGAACAACATGGCAGAAAGCGTGTCTCTGACGACAAAGAAGTTACTTACAGGTAATAAGTGTAGGAGTGATAGCTTCTTCTGCCATGATGGTGGAAGGATTAGGCAGTGGTGGAAAAGATGAAATGGAAGGAAAGAAAAGCCAAATATTAATGTATGAAAAATCAAGATGAAACTGAGACCAGAACTGGTGACACAAATGAAAGGTAGCAAGAATGCATATCTGGGCGTATCATGCAACGTGTCTGGAACAGACAGATGACATATTCAATCTCCATAAAAATTTAAGCAATACAATATACAATGCATCTCCAGCTGTTAAATCAAACAACCTTAAATTACCTACTCTCTCAGTAATATTAGATATTGAATGTATATTTATTTCTGCATACACTACACACAAAAACACTCACAATTAAAGTGATAAAACACCTCCAATTACACTTCAACTGCATTAGGAATAAGGATATGGAACTTCTAACATGGTGTTAGAAGTTCAACAATGCAGAATTTCAGTTATTAAATAGCTTCTCTTCCTGTCACAGTACTGTACAGTCTTTGGATATGCCTTTCTTCACTTCAAGAAATCACTTCTGCCATTGACAGCACTAGAACTTGTTTCCAGAGGGGAAAAAATCAATGGCCCCAGCTTTTCTAATATCTCCGCTTTTTTAACAACCATGTAAATTGAGAAGAAAAAACTACTTCTAGCCACACAAATAAAAATTATATCCTTGCTGGCTAAAATTATTTTGGTGGCATTTCCCCATGCGCCAGAGAAAAAAATAAGAACTGATCCTGTATCCCTGTTATTTCTGCCCACGTGCATGTCACAAAGAACAAGCTGGAGACCTAGCCACCACCATCTGGAGAAATACCGACCCGGTCAGACTTTCCTGCATCACCTCTTCCACAGCCAGATCCTCCACCCAGACATGCGCTGCCTGAGCACAAAGTATAGAAGCCCTCCAGTTACACTCTTCTGCTTTACATCTTTTCCTCCCTCAGTTATGAGCCCACTACAAGCATGACTGCAACTCTCCAAAAGGGATGAGTTCCAACATAAATGAATTCCACTTATTGACTGCAATTAAAAAGAGGCTGGAGATCTTAAAACATCTCTGAGCATAACGTCAAGCAGCATTCACATGTTGTAAGATAAAAGACTGAAAGGAGCCATGTAGGCATTTGTAATTTTTACAGCACATGCATACAGCCCTTTGACTACAGAGGAAACATGTAAACAGGCCTTGCAAAGGCCTACAACTAACGTTAACTTGCCTCTAGCTACATGCTTCAGGCATCCCTTTGAAAACTAGGCTTTCATCAAATTTTCTCTCTCATCTTCTTTGTGTGAAGATGCCGTTAGAAATATTTTCCAGTTTTCATTCCCATTTTTCTGATGCAAACAGTATTGTTCAAACACAAGAGGCTAGATACTGAATATTTAATCACATGGCACGTCTGCAAAAATGCACACACCTGTTGAAGTTGAGTTTTAAAAGAGATCTAAGAATAGAGGACAGGGAGAGCTGCAAACAGTTATATGCTTCTTCCACCAGCACATAACCCGATTGCATTCAGTGTGGACCACAGGATCAGGTCCTATCAAAGCAGATCAACTTACCTGCTCTATTAGCAAGGGGTTATTTTCCGCTTCAATTCTAATTACATCTCCCCCCGCCCTTCTTTTCAGAATTACTCATTCTCTCACTTCCATTTCGAATCTCATGACACTGCCAACCCTGTTTCTTGCCATATGTTGCCATGACAGAGATTTAATGTAATTAGTACAAATGTTCTCATACTTCTAAAAGATGTATAATAATTTGAGAAACAACAATAAATACAATTAATCAGTGAAGCACTGCTGGTACTTATGTGCAGAATTCTGCCAAATATGTTATAGAGATAAATTATTCCTTATGAAAAAAATGCTGAAAAGCCAGGAGCTTTAATTTGTGTAAATGTCCCATTAAAAATTTGTATAAGATGAGAAAAATTAAAAGTCTCAAGCTCCAATTATTTTTATGTTGTTACAGTTGTGAAATTTTCTATATGAAAGTCCTTGAAAAGGAGCACTGTGTTTTTTGACTCTCAATAACACCAGACACTGAAAAAAACAGGGAAAAAAAAATTAAAAAACTACAGAAACAGAATATTTTAGACTTGCAATTCCTCAGGCCACATGCAAAAGTACCATTCATAATTGAAAAGATTTAGCTTTTTTAAGAAATATGGACAAGTTCCATTTTACTTCCTACATAATGTACATAAATTTACTCTCCCTCTATGTATACAGTTTTTTTTCTGCTAAAGAGAGTGACCTAAAGATTCTGGCCAAACTTGGCCAAATTTTCTTCTGTGCATGGCTCTTCAGTCATATCCCACTAGAAAGGTCATTTTATGTCAATAAATTGTTTCTGTGTATAGTGATAATATAAAACACTTTTATATCCTTCAGAACTGAAGATATAAATAATTTTAATAAACAGCACTTGTAGAATAAGGCCCAACTATAAAATCTATCAAAACCAACACAGCTGGCCGCAGGAGGATTGTCCCACTAGAAGGGAAAACTTCTGCAACTGTATAATTACCACTGCGATTTCTTTCATTGTCTCTCTGTTGTAGCTGGCCTAGAGGGAAAAAAAAAGGTTCAGGCATAATACTGGGAGAAGACTGGAGTTTTCCTTCAGCCCTATTATCTCCACTTTCTGTCCTAACTCTTTGAAATTGTTGGCAAAGGTGTGTAACTGAATTCCCAGACCAGCTCCACCGAGTGCAAAAGCCTTTCTTAGCCACTGCCAAGAACCAGGGGCTCTGACTTAAACAGATGCCACAATTACATGCATTAGAATCTACTGGAAAGCTCAGGCATAGAGACAGCTGAAAATAGAAAGGCAAAAGAAAACAACCTTTTTATGGAGAAATGCAATGATCAGAAAAACTCCAATCTACAACTGAAGCAGAAGTTGACACAATTAATTTTTAATAACTGCTTCCTTGCTGTGCTCCCACTATAGCAGCAAGACGGTGTCCCTGAAAGTAACAGTCACCCAAAGACATAAGTACTTTCAAGCAAATCTTGGACCAATAAATCTAATTTCTCAACTTCTGCATTTTTTTAAACTTATCCAAAATAAAAGAAAAAAACCAAACCCAAACAACAAAAAGAGAAAAGAATAAAGCAGTAAGGTTCTGATTTTTCCATGTCTTGATTTAATTGCTATTGCTTTTCCAAAGGTTGTGGGAACAGTTCTCTCATTTTCACTGCTCTACTTTAAGTTGCCCAAAAGGTGAACTTACATGCTGCATTTTTTTTAATTTTTTTTTTTTTTTTACGAAGTCCTATACAGATATATCAAAGACTGGCAGAGATAAAGGGCCTTGCCTGAGATTTAATACTCAGGATCAGATTCAAAATCCACTTTATTGCGGAGCAATACTGTGGAAACACATGTATTGGTTTCCATTGACTTTGTATTAACTCTTATGTGAGAGATTCGGAGCACAGCTGAGAGGAAAACCTATTGACATTATTCTGCCTGCACAGAGAAGAATCGGCTCATTGATATCACCATATCAGTATTAGGAATAGCTTGCAGGTTACTTGTTTGCTTTACGTGACATCTTCATCCAGGAATGTGGTTCATTGGATAAAGAAAAGATAGAACAAAGCAGATAAAGAACTCTGAAAAACCAAGTGGGGAGAAAACCATGAAAGCACTGTCTTCCCCTCATGCAGGTAACAGGCATACAAACGTGGTTTACTTTAGTCAATAGTAAGTGTCCACACAGAAAGTGTTTTAGTGTCCACGATGTTCCTACCCTCACTAGTGACTCCACACCATACACTGAATAGTTAGGCCACCTAATCTCTCTGTGACCCAGTTTACAATATAGCTACTTCAGAAGGCTGGTATATAGTGAAATTAATAATGATGCCTAATGACTACTGATATGTGCAGAACTTCTCTACCCACTGCTTTGACAATGACCATATCCAAAGCATGTCTGTGTGGCACTGAAATCTTTGCTTCGAGTGCTGGTCTTGTCTTCTTGGCAACTGAATTAAAAGTCAAAGAGGCTGATCTGAGAAAATCTGTGGTGCCTGGGACTGACCAAGCAAAGAATGGTTTCTGGCTGAACTGAGGTGGCTATTAAAAGAATATGCTGGGTAAAGACATGATTATAACCTACAGTGAAACCGCTTTCCAAATTTCCTGACAATGGAAAGAAATGGTTTAAAATAAAGTTAATTAAGCACTGTGAAGCTCCAGAGGTAGAGTAAATCTAATCTACCGGTGAGACCTGGAGATGAAGTCTATAGGGACCCATTTCTGTGAAAGAATGAGCAACAGACAGTATGTGGCTTGGGATACACCTTGGGATAGTGGAGCGTGAATGGGATATTGCTGTAGCCAACTCCAAGGAAAAAAAGTCTCAGAGCACGTAGCCTCAGCGCAGTGAAACCTACTATTGTAGCCCAGAGAGTCCACATGGAATAGTGCAGAGAGGAAAGTGGTTCTCTGGGGAAAGGCGCCATTGAATTACAAGGTGCTATTTTATTTTTCACTCAGATCTTTACTCCAGTAAAACTCCTGATAAAGTAAATGAAATAAAGTGATCAAGTGCAGTATTCAAATGATGCGCTAGCTTGATAACATTGTTTAACCAAGTAGCACCTAAAGTATCATAAACCGGCAAAATCACTACAGTTATACTAGGCTTGCGGAATGATTTATACACTTTCTTCAAATGCATAATGTAGACACAGTAACTGAACCAAGGTGAAACCATAGGGGCTCTCAGCAGCATAGTGAATTAATGCACCAATAACAACCTATTGAATAATCGGTTCATCTTTTGCTTAAGTCATAAGTGTAACTGTATTCAAGATCTTCTATGCTACAGCATCTGCTTTAGAGGTCTGGGATACAATATACCTACCTCCTGAAACTCTCATTAAAGCTTAGTCACATCCCGTTACACAGATGAACCATTCTTTTTAATATTCACTTCAACTCTTTTCACAGTTTGTTTTCTTCAAGGCTGCAGCATCATTCTGGGATATGTTGAAGTTATTGGTATTATTCTTTCTGTACTAAGCAATGAAATTGTTATGTATTTGGTAACAGAGTTCCTGGACATGTACTTTCAATAGTTTCATCTCTGTCACAAGCAGATTTATTCCAAACCCCACAGAAACTCACATAATGCACTTTTCTTCTAACTACAGAATTACTATGAATAATAATTACTGTGCTGTGGTAGACAGAAGGAATCAAGTATCCTTCTGCATTAACATGCAAACACTTAGAATTCAAGCCTTCTTGCCTCTAACAATTAGATTATCAAAGAGCTTTTCCCTAGAGAACGAAGCAAGAGCTGGTATAGCATCCATTTAGCCAGAGACCCTGACACCTTATTTACCTTGAAACTATTTGGATCATTTTGCAGTGCTCTGCCTTCAAGACTAAGAAGAACTTGTCTCCCTTGGGTGAATATTTTCTACCTTTGGTGCAAACGCTTAAGGAGAGGCTCAGAGCTGGAAGAGAGAGAGTGATGAATGCTGGTCAGGAACGGTGTGAAGAAGGACTGGCCAGACAATGCGAGAAGCCTTCCTCTCTGCATGCCAAGTGCCATGTCTGGCCCTAGGGAGGAGTTTGGGAGTTCAACTGTTAAAATTGAAGGTATGAATGATGCAAAAAACCAGAAGTGGGAAGAAAAAAGTCCTGCAAAGTCAGGACAGATTTTAACTCTGCTACACTGTATTTTATTGAGAAGATTTGGTTGCTGGGTCAATTTCGTTGCCCCAGCCAGACTTACCCTGAGGCTTAAATCTCAATCTCCTCTGTAAAGCAGCTTTTCACTGCTTCACTTAGCTCTTGTGGTGACCTAGACCTCAGTCCTGGCCACTGCTCCCCGTTCTCTGCATAGAGCCCCTCTAACTCATGGCCCTGCTTCTGCCTTCAAGGAGAGTGAAAAGCAGCTACTTCTGTTGCCTGCCCTGAGGCGCTGTCAGGCAGCTGCCTCCTTAGCTGCGCACCTCCACTGTTCACATTCTGGAAGAATTTCAGGCAGCTCAGGGGTTTGGACTATCTCAGACCTGCCAAACTAGTTAACGTACAATTAAATCACATCGCACTGGGGTGAGTAAAATCGGGCCAAGATTGCTCACAAAGGAAGAAAAGGGGATAATAGAGGGTGAATGGCAAGGAGGTGATGGGTTATGGGACAGCAAGAAGCCTATTGCAGACATTGCAGGAGAACTCGTGACTCAGCCCCTCTATACAGTTCTCACACATTCCTAACCCCAACTCCAAACATCACTCAGGACACAACCTAAAACCTGGATTCTGTTTGCTAATGAATTTGTCCCAATCTAGACTTAGCTTCTATCACCACACAGATTTTTTTCTTACCCATGCCACCTCCCTAGCTATGAGATATTTTTCCCATTATTATTTTTCCTTTTACAGTTTTAAGAAAGGCAACCAGGTTTAAAAGCCTTACAATTCTAATGTTGTAGCAGTTTTCAAATGATTTTCAAATCACTCTCAATGTGCGTGTGTGTGTTGAACTGGCATTTATAAACAGTCATTTGTTTTCAGGGAATTAAGTTTATGGAGAACAATACAGACCCCATTCTTAGCACAAATTACCTTAGCTCTAGCTCCCGTTTGACTGAGGATTTCTTTTACATTCAAGAATGAAACTACATCTAACTTTCAGCTCATCTGTTGAATAGAGATGCTGTTCTATTACTAGAGTCCATCATGCAGTACTAATGCAAAAAGTGCTAGAATCATTAACCTCGGTGTTGTTTTTCTTCTAGAACAAAGCCACAAACGTTAATTCATAGAAAATGCAGTGGGTTGAAAGAGATATTGTAGTTCTACAAAAAAAAACAGCAAAGTTTTGGGGGTGGGAGGGAGCAGTTCCTAAACTCTGTGGCAAAGGGCGCGAAGGTGGCTGGATACTTTTGCCAATATCGAACTGAGAACTGCTGTAGGAGATGCTGCGATATGAACACGTACATAGACAACATCTACTGATTGCTCACCTTTTCTTCATTACCAGCACGACCCCCAGAAATATAATGACGAACAGCAAGATGCCTGCAATGACTCCAGCAATTTTAACAGTGTGGTCGGTCTGCTTCTCAGGTTCTGGGTCCGGTTTTCGAGTGGCAGCCCCTATGGAATCAGTAAAAGGAAAAGAGGAGAGAGAAAAAGAATAAGGATGTTATTCTTTCGATATTTATACATTTAACTTACCAATGTCATTAGTCTTTTCCAGGGCCAACAGATATCAATGCTTGATATTTTAAGAAAAAATCTCCTTTCATATGCACTGACAGGAATATAATCCCTCATATTGTTCCATGACATTTTGCTAGACCACAACACAGGTGGGATACCACAGTCAGCCCTGACCCTTTTATAAGAGCCTCTTCACAGATTCACAAATTTCTACATTTTTATTACCCATGCTGGCTCCCTTTTCTTTCTGCCATTTAGAAACTTGCTAACAACACAATAACTATCCTAAGCCTTTATCCAAATTTGATTTGCTGGAACATTTTCCTCAATTATTTTTCATAAATGAAGCTGTAATTCTGTAACATATTAGCTTAAACACCTGGAAAAGTGAGATAAGCTCATTTACCATGCATTTTACCCACAATTGTTTTTTACACAATAGACTTTTTTTTTTTGCCTTTGGAAATCTAAATCTAGGTCACATCTGGTAGGCAAAAAGACTCCTTCTAAGCAATTTATTCACAAAGTGGGAAGCAGCTGATGATCACACCACTGGCACCCACATTTAATATCTGTTTAAATGAGATAACCAGTGCCTTACAGCAGCTACTGTCTTAGCTCTTCCAGCTCCTCCATTTAAAAAAAATAACATCGTTTGTACTGTTTACTGTATAATGTGATGGAACGTCAAATCCATGTCTGATGAAATATCCATTTCCTCTACTAAATGAGTTCAGGATGAAAAATGTTAAGGAAGCAACATTAAATTCACTAAACTGATTTTATTTTTTTATGGACTTCCATTTTTTTTTTTAATCAAAAAGCGACAGTACTCATCATTTAAGGCACCATGCCATAAAGTGGACACAGGGATTTATGGATCACTTTCCTCCTATAGCTTTTTTCGGAATTATATTTTACACGTTTCTTCACTTCCTTTTTTTATGGAAAGAAAGCAAATTGGCGATCAATTTACATGCAGAGATATTTTCTGAAAAATTAAATGAAAACATTTCCAATGTTTCTTCTCAGTTGCAACCATGATATTCTAAGACGGACGGTAAGTACTTCTGAGCAACCACAGTTAGACTTCTGGCCTACATCTTCAAAACTCCTTACCACCAGGAATGCCGGGAAAACCTGATATTTCATACTGCTGCCAGAAAAAAGTGTTAACGTTTCATCAAAATCTATCTAGAGCTAAGTGTAGGAGCCAGGTTCTTTGGAAAATTCTGGACATGGTATTTTGTCTGAGTGCTAAGTCAAAGAAGACGACCTGCTGCCGATCTCTGTGCCCAGTCCCATCAGAATAATAGTTTGATAGCAATACACTGCAATTCTGAATTAGTAAGATTCTTGCTCTGTATGAAAAAAGGTCATAGAATCTGTCTCTATATTTTCTTCAATGCAGATATATAAAATTCTGTTATAAACAATTAATTTTTATTTTCCTTGTGCCATATACAAATAGTTTTGTTAAACTCTACATTGCTATAACCTGCCCGGCACTCAAAAGTGCAGCAGACATTTAGAAGACATCTAGAGTATCTTTGTGCAAAAGGTAGCTGTTAGTTGAACTTGGCAAACAGGAAGCAGTGAATCAAGTATGTTGCAAATGGTAAGACATAAGGTCTTCACAGTTCACTTTTTAAATCTAAAACCCAAGCAAGGAAGAATGCAAAGTCAACAACGAGCAATATATTTCCAGATGTTTTCAGATGTTTTCTAAGACTGGTTCCTTCCAAAGCCTATTCTTCATAGTCTCCTTTAGGCTACATCATTCTACTGGAATACTCATCGCTAACACCTTAAAATCAAATTTTGCCTTATGGCTTCATTCCTTTCATTAAGGCTTCCAGTGCTAGTTTGGGGATCATGAATGCTAAACATTAAAAGTAAATGAAGGCAGCCTTGCTACATTTTCACATGCAGCTCTCAACTATCTAATGTGTTTTATCTCAGTGTCATGTCTCTCTTGAACAGCACAGGGTCCTTGCTCCAGTGGAACTAGCCAGACTGCCACTATGCAGAGAAGATAGTATTAAAATCGTATTCAGAGCATACACTTTTCCTGCATCTCATGAAGCGCAGCTTCCATGAAATGCCTTCAATGACACAAAGCATTGCCCTCTTGGGAGTCACAGACAAGCTGGGGAATCCACTACTGTTGCAAATTCTCCAAAAGCCTACACGAGGAGAGATACAGAGCCTAATATCAGGACACTGAAACTCCTATTTTGCATCATCTATTGATTATCCAATTGAATCATCTTGAATGGACTAAGAAAAGTGCATGTAATGCCACCCTGAGTTAAAAATAGAATAAAGCTTTCCATCATGATGGACTCTGCCTGATTCATAATAGAAATTGTCTTAAACTAAACATGGAAGCATGATGTTTGACATGCCTTTTAAAAAAATCCTACCATTAATTATGATAAAAACCAAAGTATTGGCATTATCACAATTCTCCTTTAGTTCCATTCAGCACCTCATTCATTCCCTGGCAGCATGTTGATCCTTTCTTGGTGTCAGTGGGTTCCAGAATGCACTTGAGTAAAAAACCCCAAATGCCATCTTTCACCTTTCTTGAGCATCCCTCGTGTCTTTTAGTATTAGAAATTCTGGATCAACTTTCTTAATTTTATTTAATACTGTTTATTCATCTAACATATCTCATTTTTTCCTGCATTTTTTAAAATTATTGTGCTCTACCCCATTTTTTATCCCCCTTAGCATTCTGTTTGGTTTTATTTTGACATCAGATGGACACTGAATAGGTCACTGGTGTATTGTTTACAGTGAAACCTGCACCCTTTTCTTCAGTGTAGTGTTCTGTTTTGAACCCTTTATGAGTTAAAAGTCATTGAAATTTGGCTCTGCTGAACACTGCATAGC
The DNA here is from genome assembly GCA_013400135.1 of Rhinoptilus africanus. NCBI lineage: Eukaryota > Metazoa > Chordata > Aves > Charadriiformes > Glareolidae > Rhinoptilus > Rhinoptilus africanus. Next base: position 115,623 of record VXBO01011199.1, read on the forward strand.
ATTTATTAAGACTGAAATTTGAGTTGGCACTGCCTCTTTACTCAGTTTGCTTTTGTCCTGCTGAAATTCCTCATAGTCCTAATGTGAATTCTGCTAACCCCCATCACTTAGCATCATACTCAAGAGCTGCTGCCTCAACGCTGCCTCTTCCATGTCTTTAATAAACATAATGTACCGCATATAATATTAAACCCTTAAGTGCATTAGCTACGATCAAAGCTGGCAGTTTACTTCTCCCTGTTTTCTGCCTGATAGGTACATTTTGTTCTAGAGTAGTATTTGCCTCTCACCTCATAATTACTTCTTAACTAATTTTTAACCTATAGCCATACAGGCAATTGCACTGGCACCATGGAGAGAAAGGTGAACTCTGTGCAAGGAGATCCAAGCAACTAGGGGCAGTTGTTCTGAGATTCGTTTTGCCACTTGATAAACTGCCATGTCAATTTGCACTTTTAGCTTTGTTTCTATGTTTTCAAGAGAGATTTGGAAAAATTACCATTGTAAGTCTAAAAAAATGATGTCGTAGTTTCTCTTCTTCCCTACTGTACTGACATATACTAAAAAAGTTGAGTGAAATATAGTCTTTCTTTACAGAAAAGTGTTATGATACGATACTAGGATGCTATTGTATCATGATATTATAGTCCTAGCTTTTTATTCTATTTATTATTGTTGTTTCAACCAGTTTGGCTGACATAGTCATTTTTAATTTCCTTGACCACCCCAGAGTCTTTAAAAATAAATAGCTACAAGACTAGTGCAATTTTACATCTCCAGTAAAATATCTGTTTTAATGACAGACTGCATATTGTTGCCAACAGCTGGGCTAAGCCCACTGCATTTTCCTCACAACACTGGACCTAATGACTTGTTCGGGTGGTTTTTTACATTCATTTTACTCTTAAGCTTTTGGTTCTATCCTTTCAAGCCCAACTTGAGACTTTCCACAATAAACTCACTTCTGTTTTCTTACTGAGACTGTCTAGGCTAGTAGGGTTAGAAGAAATCAAGGCCAAACTGACACATATACTGTGGTCCACCTCCAGAAAGGCAATAGGTCAGTAAAGAGCAATGAGTTCAGGACAGCTCAAGGGAGCTGCTTAGAAATTAAAAGGACAAGGAAATGTTTCCTGCCAGTTTAAAAAGGATTAAGGTGCTGGCTTTGGAAAGTCCTTACTTGATGAGAACAAACCAGAGTGCTTCCTGTCAGCAGTGAAAAACAAGAGATACACTTACAGATAAACCCCAAGGTGCCACAAAACCCAGCAAAGTGTTTCGACAGGCTTCCTGCATTGAATAAAGTGGAAGACAGTAACATTGTTTCTTTAATTAACTAGACTGGTCTCATTTTATCTCTCCCACTCAAGGCTGACCATTTCTTATTTCCTTTCTGCAACTCTAAGCTTTCCAAAGGTACTTGCTTGATAAGTCACTTGTAATCCTTTCCAACTGTATTTCATTCACAGGTGTTCCAGTGACTGATGTAATGGCTAACTTTACAAAGCTTTAAAGTAATGTAAAAGTTAGTCCAGACCATATTAGTCTCCAGTCAAACTTGAGACTAACTCGCTGTGTTACTAACACAGGCAATGCGAATCAACCATCACATCTCAGCACCTACTTTTAACTTACTTCACACAGTGAGTCAGGAAAATGAAACATTATACCCCTGTGTGACAGTTGCACTGCAATTAGGTATCAGAAATCATGCAAAATGGTACAATGTAGAAGGGAGGTAGAGAGATGTGATGCTTCCTTGGGACCCCGGCCACTAGAGCCTGAAGTAAGAAGACTGAAAAGATGAGAGAACTTGGCTTTAAATACTCTGCCCACGTTCTCCAAGGACAATACAAATTACAAAGGCTACTATCACTATTTCTCTCTATTGTTTGTACGATAGTAGGATCTAGAAGCTCGAAATCAGATTGGGAGCCGCACTGTGCTAAGAACAGTGCAAGCACACGGCTAAGAAATCTTTGCCACTAAAAGCATATTATCTAGCTGAGCCAGGCTGTAATAGCCAGGTGTAGCCATTGTAGGTGGGAGAGGGAGGCAAATACCCCTAAGAAAATGCATTTACAGCACTCAAATAAATGATCACTTCTTCCTGCTCTTTTAGCTAGCTGGTATCACTCAGCATTTCCAATTAGTACCACAGCAGAAAGAGATCTTCAATCTTCAGCAGTGACTTGGGGGACAGAGTAACATTTTTGTGAACGATGCTGGTTAGGGTATTTGAAGGAAGGAAGTAATGTAAAGGTTCATAAAGGTAGGAAAAGCAGAGGTGCCAAAAGTAAAGGGCTGGCATAAAATGCAGTATGACAAAATAAGAATGCACAAAAATTAAGTCTGTGCTACTGACATTCCTCCACAGAGGTATGTCCTTCTTATAAATGTCAAACGATCAACAGGAATTCCAATCCTGTATCACAGATTGCAAAATACAAGTGAACAGGGCAGTAGTGGAAAATGTCCAGTTCTCCCCTGAAGTTTCCTCAGCATTTCTACACTCATCTCCCTATGACTACAGAAAAACGTACCTTAATTTTTAAGTCTGTAGCAGCATTACTGGTGTTACGAGAAGACAAGGCAGTCCTACATGCTTTTCATTTGAGTTTCAAGTTCATTCCAGATGCCAGGATTTGTGACGGTCTTGGAGAAGACCCAAAACACATACAGATTTGTAGATGAAATGAATTACCACCCTGGCTAGTGTGTTTGTACTGTAAGTGACTGGCATTCAGTCCTCATCTGCTAGCCAGCATGTATTCTGCTAACAAAGTCTTTGTTTTATTACTCCTGGTAGAACTCCAGCTAAGGGAGAAAGTTCTCCCTCCCACTCCTCATTGTTAGCTTTCCAATCAGTGTTCCTCGTTCCCCTTCAAAACCACTTTTTTCTCCATATGGTAGAAGTTATGAGGTGGTGTTGGGCAGGGTATAATTTGTAACAGAAGGTGGTTTTGATCAGTATTTTTTTCAGTTTTCTCTCTCTACTCCATGCCTTGAATATATTAGTTTTGTAAATGCCTCAGAGTAAGGTCTGCTTTACTTCTCTTTTTACAGTATTTTTCCCTTTCTGCTCCTGAATTCTTTTGGAAATGCTCAAGTATAAACTGTTTTTTTCCACAGGGCAGGGATTATGTTCTCTTTCTGTTTTGCTGAGCACAGGAGCCATTTAAGTGTTGAAATCGATGTATCCTGATTTTGCCTCCTATGACACGTTAGCTCTCACTAAATCTGTTTTTTGAATGTCTGGGAAAGAGGGCAAACAGCACTTACATTTTCATAGGAGACTATCTTCTCCGTAATTTATGATCATCAGTACAATACATACTGCTGTGTACAGATCCTCCTTTCCTAAAAAAGGTTTCTGTACTTCTACAAGACAACCATGCTGATTTGGTACATTGTTTATCTGGTGTTTTTTAAACGCAGGAAAAAACTGCCTTGTTAAAAGATCTATGCTAAGAAGGGACTATGAAAATAAGGCTGCGCTGTGTAACAATAATTATGAATTATTAATTTTGTTTGTGATATTCTTTACGAAAATGTAAATATGAGTGACAAAGAACATGAAAAGAAATGCAAAGAACTACTTCACTGATGAATGTGACTCATTTAACTGACTACCAAATGAACTGTGTCTCTCACTGGTGGATGATTCATGTTGGTGCATGAGAGCAAAAAGATTTTTTTTGTTAAACATCTGTGTTTCTGGCTGTCAGGAATAATAATATTCTTTACAAAACATGCCTAAAACAAATTAAGTTCCCAGTTTGAGACTTATCTTTTGGTCTCATCACCATTTACTTTTTAATGGGATTTTAATACAGGGTCCTTAGACTGGGTTTTTCTGTGAATGTGGGTTTTTTTAAAAAAAAAGGATTTGCGTTAAAACAAGCAAGCAAGCAAGCCTTGATAAACAGTGCCTTTGTGGCAGAATCACCAAACTTTTTACTAGCTTTTTTCCCCCCTTTTCTCTTAATCAAGGAAATTTAAATAATTAAAATTCATAAAGATTTTCCTCACCAGTGGGCAATCAAGCAGTTGGAAGCCCTCACTTGTACTGGAAGAAAGAAAGTTTAAGACCTCACACTCTAATAGCACTGAGATCACTGAGGAATGTTTAAAGCATACTCAACAGCTACACCACAACCAGAAATTAATAACAAGTCTAGAATATACAGACATGGTGTATCCCCTGCTTGGAAACAAGTAATTACCTAAAGAAAAAATATAGTCTTTGGAACCATAAGCTTTCAAATGGCCCTGAAGTGTATCCCCACATACTTCAGTCTATTTTATGAAGAAAAAAGTCTGGTTAGATATTTATAAGTACTCACTCTGTGTGGCCAAAGAAGCAGCCACAATGATGCATATCACAGACCTCTATGTCAACAAAGGGAAAGGTCATGGCAGCAAATGTGAAAGACAGACCCCGCCACTCAAATTAAAGATAAAATCCTCCTGACTACTATGGAAAGAAATTGGACCTTTTTACAAAACTTCCCTCTGACTACCCAAACACAACAAAGGTCAACATGACTCTGTACGATGCTAATTTCTGATCAAGAAGGAGCAATGAGAACACACTTGCATCAAATTATCTGTATGCAGGTAAGTCTCATACTGAATAAGGATGAGGAGGTTTGAGAAAGAGGCACCAACAAGGGCTGGAACCACAAGTGTCTCAGTACTTTGAAAGGTAGGGCTGGTTATGAGCTGATGCTGTGTGAAAGAGATCTCACTTGCGGCCACTGGAGGTGCAACAGCATCTTCTATATCTGACTTCTGTGAACAAGAAGTCCTAGAGGTATAATGTATAACAATATCTCATCCCTACAATATTTGATTTTATGGTTCTCTACATAACCCGATGCCAACAGTACTCAGGTTAGAAGAGTGACTCTCCAGTATCTCTAAGGAAATGAGAGCAGTCAGTCCAGAGTGATCCCGTCCATACATAACGCATTTTTTAGCAAGTCAGCACCACTTTCTAGCCACACGTATAGAAGTAGCAGGTAATTTATCATCAGCCTCACCAAAGACATTTGAATTTCACCTATTACTGAAGGAGATGTATGGATGGCTCTCACCCTTTCAATACCAGATCTACTCCTGAAACTATACTGAAAAGTGTCAAGAAATATCAGATATTTCTGCAAGTTTATTTCAACTATCTTCGACAAACAGGAAAGGTGTGGATTTGAAGCCTGAAGAGGATTCTGCCCTCTTTAGGGAAGGTAACATGTGCTCAGTTGGTCCCCAGCAGGCAGCGAAGATGTGAAGTCAGATCAGAGTAATGTGTCCGAAGCTGACCTACTCAGGGTGAAACTCAGCTACAGAACTAGATGTTCTTGGCATGGACAAACACAACTGGCTTATTTTCCATCCATGAATGCAAGGGATCACATCCAGCATACGGACTGAGTGACCTGAAACTACGGGTAAGAAGTAGTGGAGTGAGGTACTGTTTTCTCATCTTGCCGCCACTGAGGACTTAACTACAGGAACACTAATGAACAGTTCCAAAGGGAAGGTCAGTGAAGACCTGGTTACTTTGCCATTATGAGGAATGGGGGAGGAGGGCGGCAGGGCAGAAGGACAACATAGTACAGGAATCCCAGTGGCAGGTTTGCACATCCATGCATTTTTGGCCTATGCTGTCACTGGCTCATAGATGAGGCTGCTGTTCCTGGTGATTTCCACTACCAAGCTCTCCAGCCTCCCTCCCCACTGTATCCCTTATGAAGGGTTCTTCACAAATCCTTCAAAAACAATCACACTCTCAGAATTTACTTATCATGGCTCACTACCTACCTATTTTCTTGGAGGAAAGCATAACACAACTCATTCTACTCAAAGATAAATGGAATTACACACACAATGATGCACGCAGAAAAATAAAAATATATTTGTGATAAATTTATCAAAAGCAGGAAAAAAGACATAAAACTGTTTTTTTAAAAAGCATTTCCAGCATCAACACTGTTTTGGGGCAGGAAGGTTGGCTAGAGGAACTGGGAGGAGAATCAGCACAAGAAAAGAAAAATAATACTACAGAACTCTGAATCTGTCTTTGTGCCAATACAGTGTAGCAATTCTTTCATTCACATTTCAGAGGTGTTTACAGTATTGTCAATAAAAAACCCCAAAACTGTCTAAACTGAAGCAATGTTAGATGAACCAAGATTCTAGTACAGGGACAAGAATAGTTTATGCCCCCTTTGAATGGTTATCACTGATTTACGTTTCATTTTTCATATATTTCCTGTAGGTTTCAGGGGTTACAGAAAAATCTCCATCTGTCCAATTTGATTAAGAAAGCCTTAAACAGCCTTTTTTTCTCATCAGTTCTTTTCATATGATTTTTAATTATCAACACATTTGCTCATAACCAGAAGCTGTCGAAGTCAATGGCAGCATACTGAAAAATGCTGAAAAATGCTGAAAAATACAACCATGATGCTTCAAAAAGTTTTCATGAATATTTTGATTGCTTCTGACCAATGACAATTTACCATTTTTCCTCCGTTTCCCTTTGTGTTTCTGATGTGAGCTCAAAAGATGAGAGAGAACCTGAACTACTGTATTTCCCCTCTTGTCAGCTTGAAATCATGTGAGATGGTAACTTCCACTCACTTTTATGCAAAACTGTGACTCAACTTTCATTTGCATGGGAGTTTTATACTTACACAAAAACTTCTTAGTGGTCAGCAATAACAGAAAATCAGATGAAAAGAAGGAAATGAAAATTCAATGTTTTGGGAAAATAAAGACTTGAAAATGCACACATATACTTTAATGCCTTTCCCAGAGCTCTGAAATCCTTGGCTTTTGCAGTCAAACTCCCATTACAGCAGAAAAGGCCGTTTTCAATATAATGTATAGAGAAGCAGGTGTTAAAAACCCATCAATAACTACAGTCATGGCTTGCGTAGTGTTGAGTTACTACCCCAAGCAGACAAATGCTTAGATATTTATTAAGATTTCAGTTATTTCAGGGAATCTAAACTAGTGAATTGCTGAAACATTATTTTGCCCAAGGTAGTATGATCTGTGTCTTTTGATCAAAGTCGACAGTGTTACTCTCCTCTTTGCTGCACTGCTCTATTTTACCGTAACACATTTTAACGTTCACCTATACCATAACTGAGAGGTAATCCATGTCATATTGCATTACTCATTTGTTAAACTCTCCAGTGACACAAACACCAGATTTGCAGTTCCTAAGAACTGCAGGTTATTTTACCCACAAATGGTCCCACATTTTCTTTCAAATTAAAATTCTAATTGCTTAGCATTTTATGAATACAGTCAATAACTACAGATGGGAAACATTGAAATTCACAGGGTTTTTTAGTTACTAATTATATCTCTGAATTTCTCTCTCTTCCCTTGCCTCTCCTTAATTTTTCATTGTGGTACATGCAAAACATGTTCTGCTTTGAATGTAAAAATCAGAGGCATATTTTTTAATACAGAAATTAAGTAACATACTATATGTCATACAACCATGCTCTAAAAATTACCTACTGGTATTTTTGCTTTGTTTTACATTTCCTGCTTCTGCATAGATTGCTGATGTTGAAATATTTTGGATTAGATGTGCTACTGACCAGTACCACACAGAGGGTAAAGACTCCTTCAGCGTGGTAAGAATTTATCCTGGTCAGTTCATTCATGTATTTTCATGACTGGGTTTTATGTTTCTATTCTCTGTAATGAGATTAAGGAAAGTGTGCTCCCCCTAGTTCAACCTCGAACAGCCTCACAGATCTTCCCTCACTGAAGGGACTTGGGTCTTGTCAGTCTGGAAAAAAGATGACTGAGGGGAGATCTTCTCAATGCTTATAAATACTTAAAGGGTGGGTGTTGGGAGGATGGGGCCAGGCTCTTTTCAGTGGTGCCCAGGGACAGGACAAGGGGCAACAGGCACAAACTTGAGCACAGGAAGTTCCACCTAAACATGAGGAGGAACTTCTTTCCCTTGAGGGTGGCAGAGCATGGAACAGGCTGCCCAGGGAGGTGGTGGAGTCTCCGCCTCTGGAGACATTCAAAACCCGCCTGGACGCGTTCCTGTGCAACCTGCTCTAAGGTGGCCCTGCTCTGGCAGGGGGGTTGGACGAGATCATCTCCAGAGGTCCCTTCCAACCCCTAACATTCTGAGATTCTGTGATATCTTCATATTAAGATCACGCATTACTGAGCAAATAGATTTTTCAAGCTAGGATGAACCAAACAGACTCCTCTTTAGTAGCTTAAGTAGAATTTTGTTTCATTCTCTTCATGAAAGAGATATTTGACACTGACACTTGGAATCATATTCTTCTCTGATATGGACTGAAACATTTAAATTTCCAAATCAGTTGTGCACTTGAGGGACGTAACACAGCTCCTGCGATGACTGACTACTAACACTGTCACAACCAACCTTTTAACTCTTTCAGATAAAAGACAAACAGTCTCTACAGTGCAAAACATACCTAATTAGGCTACTTGTCCTTCCTTAAAGGATAGGGAAAGATTGATACTTTCTTCTAGGTCATGGGATCTGCTCCAGCTGTTCCTGTCCCATGTCTGTAACACCACTGGCTGTCGCGATATAGTGAACCCGTACGTCCTTGGCAAACCATCATCAATCAGCAGTTCATGCTGGAGCAGAACTGCTGCCATGATACTTTATCCTCCCTACTCTCCTATTTACGCAGAAGAGTTGCAAAAGTCTCACTATCCCCAACCCAACCTGTTCAGAGCAAGAGGAGCTGAATGGGAAGGAGGTCCTGAACCCCCGATCAGAGCCTCTGGCTTTTCTGTAATGACTCAAACGCATTCAAAACTAAGGCTGATAATTCATTTTCAGAAAACCTTGTAGGAATTCTTATTATTGTAAAACAACAACCAGAGTAATTAATATAGCTAACAGAATCACACTGGTAGCTGACTTGTAATCAGCTCAGGTTCTCCATGGTCTAGAGCTGGAAAGGGTTTGTATTTATATTAGGGGTTATTTTGTCCTTTGTGAATTGTTATCAGCATTGTTTTTAAGCCCTCTTTGTCTAATTGTTCAACTTTAGCTCTTCTTCAGATCTTCCCTGGAAAATGTACTTATATTTAAAATCCTAGATGCGTTGGCTGCACTGTCTTAAAATCTGAAAACCTGACATTTGACTCTGTAATGTAAGAGGAAAAAAAAAAAAAAAGAGAAAAGGAAACAGCTCCCATGGCACTCCTGTATCCTCTTAACATTTTCTTGTAACTATACTGTTTTATAGATGAAACTGTCACTGCAAAAATGACAAATATAACACATAAAAGAACAAAAATGGGCAATAAATCACAAGTGACACTCCAGCCCATTGAAATGCATTCAGCCGGTGCTGCAGAAAGTAGGAAGATTTCCTCTTGCTTTGCATTCTGAGCAAGAGGACCAGAATCCTTGAAAAATTGTTACAACTAACGCTGTGTCCATCATGTAAAAACAGGCTTAGAATTTAACTTTGGAGAGTCAGATTCATTCTCGCTCTGCTTTCCTTGTCACTTGGCCTTGAAAAGGCATCGTAACATGGCTTTACACCACATCGATGCTTGCCCTCCCCTGGATAACTATATGCAACTCCCACCGATGTAAATGCTGTTCAGAAGTATCAAGAGAAGAATACACTCCTAAAATGCTGTATTCAACCTGCAGACAGACATATCTGCATATGACTTCGTTATTACAGACAGCACTGTAGTTTCAACTAGGAAATCATGGGTTCTCCATTACCCAAAATAGCACTTCAAGTTTCAACATGTCAGAATACTTCTAAATCAGTGCTATGTGGTTCAGGATGGAGAAAAATGAATGTGAATGTCTGTCCAGCTTGTGTTGCGGTACCTCAAATGCATTACATTGTAAAGGAGAAACCACAAACACTGATAAAGAAGTTACCCCAGTTCTTTCCAACAAAGTAGATAAATAGGAAAACAGTCCTTCTCAAATTCACGCTGTTGGTTTTTGTGTTAAATAAACTGTGTTTGCAGTAATGCAATATAAATATGGAGTAAATCCCTTGACCTAAAAAACCAATGATTTCAGTTGATTTTTTTCACTTTTACAGTGGAATGACTAAGAACAGAATCTGACCGAGCCTGCAGCAATAAATCTTGCTATGTATTGAATACACATCTGAAGAAATGTGTATATTTTATTATGCTGCTAACTTCTTAAGGGAGGAGAAACCAATTGGGATTATTTTACGACTGCTTTTAACATGGTTATAAAATATGCTACTTATCTGGACCTTGAAGGTATGCACCATAAAAATCATTTAAGCTTTAAGATTGCCACTACCTTTTTTTAAAAAATTCGTTCCAATTCTTAAGTATCAGTTATTCTACAAAGCTTCTGACATATCTTGTTGTATCTGATCTGTACCAAGAATTTCATCTATGAAGAGTGTACAATACAGAACTCTCCTTCCAGCTGCATGCGTAATTAACAATGGGTAGTAAAAAGGGCGTTCTATGGAAATCAGTCTTAACAATACCCAGCAAAGTAGTGCCTGCCCCACTAAATCACAAATGGAAATATTTTAATTTAAATTTAAGTAGCTCAGACATATTTCAACAATTAAGAAAATGCCTGAAAGAATGAACACCCTAATCATAATTCCAAGCATGCTATTTTATCAGAATGCAGACAGAACAAAATAGATGAGGGCCAAGTGAGTAAGAAGTATGGCCAATTTAAATCTATTACATGAAGTGTCTCTTAAAAAATAGTGAAGCAAACTCCAAATTCTTTGGGGCTTTCTCAAAAACAGGGATTTGCTATTACACTTGAAAGTCCAGATTATGCAGTCACTTATGTATGTGGTAAGTTTTTTGTTAACCTTGTACAAGATTTCAACCACACTGTTAAGCCTTATTTGATTATGAAAACATGGAGATGGTATCATGAGGACTTTGTGTATACATAGTCTTTTCTCCTGGCTGACAGATGTTAGGTTGTTAGATGTTCTCCCTATCTGTTGGAGGATAGGGTCAATTGAGTGGATTTCAAGTTAGTTACTCTTTGTAGGTTAACACTGAAAGCTAAACAGTATCCCCCAAATTTGAATTCCTTACTAACTAAGTTATTGAATCAGTGATTATAATGTATTCACTAATACTAACAACACTAATTTGCCTATTTAGGCTTGTAAGAATCAAAATCACACAGTCGGCTTTGCAGTATGTTATATTATGCTATAACTTGAGGAAAAATACATTGTAGATACTTAAGTGCAACTGCAAGAAAAAGTTGCCTTTGCTACAGGCTGCAAAGGAGTACTAAAGCAAGGAGTGTCTGTCAAGATATTTAGGGCAAATAGCAGGTAATCGTAGAGATGGAAGTCATTTTTATACAAAAAGGAAGGAGAAAAGAAGGACAGAGGAGCTAACAATGCATTGTTTATAAACTGCACCAGCAAGAGCCAGGATGAGCTGATGACGAGGGTAGAAGAAATGAATGGAAGCAGAGTTGGTTTGAAAGCTGACCTATATTATCATGATCTTTCTGAAGAGGAAGACCTTTCAAAATTGGTAACAATATTCAGGACTGTAGCCATGATTTTAAATTTTCATTATACAAGAAGCATCAATTTCCCACCTGAAAGAAAGGAAATCCCAATCCTGACCTCGCCACTGCCAGTTATGTATCTCCTTAAATGGTAAAAACCAAACGTAATTTCTTGATCTCAAATGTAATTACTTTGAGCAGAAGTGAGCAAAAACGTGAGGAAAAGGCACTGAATAGAAAAGACTAGGAGACATTATTTAACAGTTACAGCTGTAGGGCTTCTGGTAACTACAGTTCGCAATAATCCTACGATTTCTACATGAAGAAGTCCTTTTACATGTAGATCCTTCCCACAGTCTGGGAATCTGTAGAAGAAAAATGTGGGGGGGATGCGCATCACCCCCTCCTTCCTCGTGTCCATCCAGCTCCTGTAAATCTCCTTTAAGAAAATCTTTGGGTCATGGATACTGCAGATACCATTATTGCTGTATCACCCTGAAGTTGAGAAGTCCCCTACACAGTATGCCTCTGTACAAAGCCATGAATTCCTGTCGCTGTCATGGGAACATGTGGACTGGGTGAGGATTTTTCACTCCCTATTGCAGTTGTGGCAACTGAGAAGGAAGGTGCTTCTTTCCTTTTGATCACACAGTCTTTGAAGCATGAGAAGGGGTTGCAAAAATGATGAGATTTCAGAGGGTTTTTCATACATTTCAGAGATAGCCATAAATGCTGTTTGCAGGTATCATTTGATACTTTCTTTTTCACTATAAAAATTAGTTTCTAGTAGAACAGATCTTTTTTTTAATTATTATTTTTAAAAAGGAAATAATGTCACAGATCTGACAGGCAACACCAGACTGAGTCAACAGTGACAAAGCAACCAAATGAATACTTTGCTGGCTGTCCTACGCTAGCCATATCTCTGTTCTTTCACTGTTAACTACTATAGCCACCCCACTCTTGTGGAACAGGTCTACCTCCAGTGTTTCCTGTAGCTACTCAGTTTTGCATTAAAACAAACAAAAACCAAAGTAAGAGAAGAAAAACATTTGATTCTCCATATGGAAAAATACATAAGCTTGCTTGAGTCCTGTGATGACAAAATCAAAACTTGTTGAAGTTCAAGGATGTGGAAGAGATGTTCTTTGTCTCTTCAAAGCTTTATTGTATTCTCAAGTAAAAAAGAATTGAACTATAAAAATGTATGCGGTCACAGCTTCTGACAAGTAGCACCAACAAGAGCAAGCTAGTACTTCCTGGCATCATCTAAATACGTTATTCTGGTTAGTTCATATGTTACTACATAATACAAATACACATGCAACAATTTTGCCTTGATTGACGCGACAACTTGGTCATTACAGATCCCTCAGCTTTGTTATTATAACATTACACCTTAGAATTAAAAGCTATTGCAGACATGTCACTAATCCTCTTATCTTAAGCTAATCATTTAACTTACTCTTATTGACTATAGCAGTATCCAGATGCTAAACATCTCAACTCCGCCTCATCGCTCAGACACCATGGTAGCAACATTTACACGCTTCCCAAGTAACTATGCCTGTATTCTTGAAAAAGGCAATGATTTTATATGCTAAATGCTCATGGACTACGTCTAACTTCCCCTGTTACATACTCCCATCAAATTCACCTGAGATTCTAGAGTTTTTAATGCTTTTTGCTCCTGTTTGAAAATGAAAAGGTTTCCCAATCCCTTAAAAGCTTTATGCGTGTGTTTATTTTCAGAAATAGTGACTCATTTCCCCATGTTCATAAAGACTTTCTGGTACATTCTGAATGGGCCTTTAAGCCACACACAGCCTAATAATTGCCTTGCATACTGAATTTACTTTGACAATTAGATTTAAAAACCTTACAGTCTTTTTCATTTTCCTGTATCACATACTAGGTTATCTTGTTTTAATCCTAGAGCTCATGTATGGCATAATTAAAAAGGAATAAATTTTATTTATTTAAATTTTTTGTGCATTGAAATGTTGCCAGAAAATATGATCTTCCCACCATTCTGCAGTAAAAAAAAATAATCCATTAATACAAGAACTTTGTCCTAACTTATGCATGCAACTCTTGAGTTCATATTATTTAGAAATTCTAGTTGTCTTGATCTAGTAACACAGAAAAAAATAAACAGGTACACAGATATATATCTATATTCAAACTGTCATTTACTTTACAGAAGGAGCAAGACTAGATCTCTTTACAACATCAGGCTTGAAGGAACATTCCACAGATCACACACACAATGGGCACATGCAGCGGAGTTGTACGTACAGGGATGTGTCTGTAAGTTTTGGTGCCAAGCACACAATTTAATTTAACGGAGCTAAAGAAAAAATTATAAACAAAAAAGAAACTTTTAACTTAGAAAACTATTTATGAGCAGAGAATGAAGAAACTGTCAGGGAAGAGGAGCCAAAGAAAATGAGACAAAATGGGCATGATGACTTGTCTATACTTGAACATCTGACCTGTTAGTTGGTCGTCGCCTGCAGCAGGGGCGATGCGAATGTATGGTGTTGTAAGCTGAGTCACGATTATCGCAGCTAAGGCAAAGGAAGATTTCCAGGTCAGCATGCATGAGGGAAAAAAAAGCCAGACTGAAGCTAGGCCAGCAAGAGGAATCTTGGTCAATAGTTTATTGTCTGAACTTCTTACAAATAAAAACCAAAAAACTCCCACAAGTTCCTTTTCATCTTCAGTTGTTAGATTGGTTATTCTGCAAATTAATAAGCTCTCGTATGTGACTTTCATTCTGGAAGAGGACTCAAAGCACATTATTAACAGATAATGCATTTGGGGAAACTGGAGACTCTTTGGCTCTGTTAGTCACAGCACTGGGCTTTCTAAGCAAAAGTTAACTTCTTATTCGGATTACTCTAGTATTAACCTCTCCAGGTAATGTGAATTTTTGTTTTCCTATTTCATAAAAGTACATTTTCCCTGTAATTCTTTTAAAGGCAATTTTCATGTAAAATGTTTGAGCTAGCTAAGAGTCATTTTTCTTGTAGCCGCTTGGGTCTTTGTTCTGAAAATGCATGCATGACACATACACCTAACTTTCATCATACAGGGAATAACCACTGAGAGTAAGCACGCTTTCAGTTAGGTATGTATACAACTGTTTAAGGTCCGAGTTTCAAGTTCATGTTTTGTCACTAAGACAAGAAAAAGATGAAAAACCTGAATCGTTTGTAGTGCCTGAAGTATTCAGACTTTTCTGTTGGAATTATAACAACCACTGACTGGTATAGATAACTATTCCCATGGCTCACATTAATAAAATATTGTATTTCTTTCTTTGTCATCAGTTTTATGATTGCCTCTAAATGGTTAAGCACACTGTGATACATATATATTAAGGAATATAAAAAAAATTAAAAGGTCAGGTCCAACATGATGCAGCTGGAGAATGATGCAAAGAAAAAATATTGGAAAATTAAGGACAAAATTATATGAAAGATCACTCATTTACATAGAACAGCCTGGGTGCTATTAGAAATGTGGCAACGAGTGAGGAAAATAGATCATCTACCATCTGCAGACAATTAAACTCAAAACTGCTGCTGCATAATATTTTGAAATACCCCTCTGCAACACTGAAATGCAGTGTTGATAGTAGCTGCTAGAGTACTGTTGCTACTGGATTTAAAATATTATAATATCCTTTTCTGTCTTACAATTAATGAAAGCCTTCCAATATTGCAAAATTAGAACTATAATGTCTCCCTCTTGAGAACTGGAATCCTAGGAGATAACGAAGATGTTTCTATCCAGACAGTGTTGTAAGTCTTAACAGGAAATATAGTCTTAATATAAATCACAAAACACCACAAAGTTGATAGCAATAAACTTGGAGGAGTTTTGGAATGTTTTCAACTTCGTCTGCTGAGATTTTACAGTCATTTAGCTCGAAGAAAGAGCAGGTATATGAAAACCATATTTCAAGCAAAATATGACAACCTTTATTACCACTGGTACAAAAATCTCCTCCTGATTTTTGTTTGTTTGTTTGTTTAATTATCTTGTCAAAAATAATGGCACTGGAAACCTGCAGCCTCCACATTTGTATGTACACCAAGCAGTCACAGAGGTCCTAGAAGCCCTTATCTACAGAAAACTAAGATCAGAAGACTCTGCATTACAAGAATATGCTGTCTGACCCTATTCCTAGCACAGGCAGTAGCAAAGGTTTCCTTTGACCTCAGCAGAAGCAGGAGGAGAACTTTCAGCTCTACAAAACCCAATACTTATGATACTAAATTACAATTACAGTCATAGCAATGAGGATTTTTATATGATCTCTAAAAGAACACATTTAACAAAGGTTTAATTTGTAAAAACATAATAGTCATGAAACAAGAGCATTTTTAAAAATATTCAAAATTGAGGTTGTTTCAAATATACTTGATGGAGTGAGAAAGTATTATCTAGCTACTGACCCTACACTTGCATTTGACCCACTAGAGTTAGGGTTCACTTTTCTAACAAGAAGCCAGTCATGATTATAGGCTATCCAGTCCACTTGGCTCTGATCCAGTGTCCTGGCCTCAGCTGGGATACAGTTAATTTTCTTTCTAGTGGCTGCTGTGTTTCAGATTTTGTATGAAAGGAATGCCAATAATGCATATTGCTTTAGTTATTGCCAGGTGATGTTTGTATTAGTCAAGGACTTTTTTCAGCTTCCCATAGAAGCTGAGAGGGATCACAGACAGAAAAATGTGGTCAATGGAATATTCTGTACCATAAATGTTCAGTATTGAAATGTCCGTGTTCAGTATAGAAATGTTCAATACATAAATGTTCATGTTCAGTACATAATGGGGGTTGGCCGGGGGGTGGGAATCAATGATCACTGCTTGGGATGAGCTGGGCAACCAATTCACCGGATGGTAAGCGTGACTTGTGTTGTATTACTTTATCTCGTATATTCTTTTACCATTATTATTATTATTGTTGTTTTCTTTTCCCATTATTTTTCTATTGAATTGTCTTTATCTCAATCCACAATGTTGTGAGTTTTTTTCTTTCCCCTCCTTTTCTCCCTCTTCTCCCTACGCTTGGGAGTGTGGAGAATTGAGTGAGCGTCTGCGTGGTCTTAGTTGCCAGCTGGGGTTAAACCATGACATCCAGCTACAGAGTTTAGCGTGTGCCAGTTGAACACATGCTTGAGACTAAGCACATGCATTATTCCTGTTGACATCACCTGGAGTGAAAAGTGAAGCACCTACTCAAGGCTTCTGCTGGATCTGCGGCAAGGACACTGCATCTTTATATTACACTTATTAATTTATTTTTATTTTAACAAAAAATAAAAAAGCATATAGTGGGCCATGGAATGAACACTGCAAAATTCAGTGATAAAACAGAGTCTCAATGATCTTAAGAAGGTCTCAAGGGCACCAACGACTTTTAGATTACCTGGAGTTGGGAAAATTAAAGGAAATACAGCTAGCAAATGATAGAGCTATGCTCATGTCAGGTTCTGAGCTCTCATACTGGCCCTGAGGGCAGACTTCAAACAGACTAACCACATGCCCGTAACACAGACAACGAGGTGGTTTGGCCAAGCACAGCTGGCTCAGTGGAGCAGCTTGGAGATTGCCTTGGGTGACCTGATTCCCAGGAAGGGCTGCCAATGAGCTTCGTGCAATCCTCAAATTCCATGGGAACGGAACTGCAGAAGGTTTCTGCAGTCAGAGAATCAAGAAACTAGCCGACAGTTGTCTGTGCTGTCATGTTTGTTTTACAGGGTACAGTTTATGGCACTGGCTTTTACCCAGTAAAATACTTACATGTCTACTTTAAGACAGAATAGTTGTAATGCAATCAGTGAGATTATTCTTTGTGATCATAGTTATGTCCATAACTGACTTGATTAGAGACTCAAAGCGCATTTTTTCCCACGTACATATTAAATTTTAGAGTATGCCTATTAACTCCAATGGCTTACACAAGGCCATACATATTTTCTGCATCAGATCTTAATTTAAAAGATTGTACTAATTTTATACATGAATGGCCTAAACCACTTCCTTTTAGCTTTAAAAACCACCAAAGTTGAACTCTTAAAGACAACAGAAGCCCAGAATACAAACATTTCAGAAATTATGTTAGTATGTGAAAACTAGATGTTTTACGGGAGGGTGTTTGCAACCTTGTTTGTAAGAAGCACTGTAACAAATAGATGGGCAAACCAAGCACATGACAGAGCTTAAGTAGCTTACTGTCTAGTAGGTATATTGTAGTCACAAAACTCAGTGGAAAATGGTGCGTATCTGTAAGAGATCAGGCACAGTGGTCAGAGCAGCCTCTGTTTTCTGGGATATGGGCAATATGAATGTTGTACTAAGCTGTTTGATGGGGGGCGGACAGAAGGGGAGGTGAATGGGAGAGGACAAGTCTCTGTCTTGTCCCACTGCAGGCGTGGTGACTTCTGACCTACAGACATTAAGCATTTTTGCTACTTTTTCTAGTCCATATGTGGGAAGTCCAAAGAGGGCACCGAAGTCTGCTATTCTCTCAAGTATCTCTGTTAGATCTAAAGGGAAAAAATCTGTACAGGCAGGTATGATTAATATGTCATGGTCTCCATTTTATTTTTCAAAATTCATATAGTTTAAAAATATAATACAGACGTTCAGCTTACAAGCACAGAAGTCAGTGCTTTACATAAGCCCTACAAGAAAGCTTTGCACCAGGGACTATAAATGCCATCAAGGACATCTCTGGTTTCAAAGTCCTCACAACAACTCCTTACATTATTTTACAGGCTTCACAAAGGTATTAAGAAGAATTCTGAAACATGTTTTCAAAACAGAAATGTATGGAGATTTGTTTAAAATAAAAGCTGCATTTCTCACATGTCCATTGTCAAATGGGTTACCTCAAAGCAGCTTGTTGCTATAGCAGCTATTCCAATCCATAAAGTTACCCTCACTTCTCAAATGAGAGAGTAAGAATTTTCAGTCAGTCAAGTAATTGAAACAGTTGAACATCTGTTAGTGGTTAGGAATACAAATCTTCAAATAATTTTAAATTCATTCCTCTAGTCACCTATTATGATTTCTGTGGTAATGTACTCCACTTCTAGTATCACTGAAGCTACTGTAAAACATCAGCACAGGATGATGTAATCACCTGAACCTGGAATTAACCTCTCATCTGTATTTTAATGGGTTTTAGCTTAGATATTTGAAAGTCTTCTATAGTTTAGTAAGCAATCAGTAAATTAGAATTAAAACTACTTCTTTTGGTTTGGAAGAAAAAACAATACTAAAAACTAGGAACCAGTTCAAAGAACCATAAAAACTGTATTTGTCACATTGGGGAGGATCCAGCCTTTCAACAGAAGCAACTGTATGCTAATAGTTCTGTCACTTTTAATTAATGAGATTCTCATCCATCCTACTTAGATTTAGTGGTGGTGGAGGTGGAACTGTGAAGTCTACGTGCAAGAAAATCATGGTGGAATCAGTTACAGTAGGGACAGACACTATGGGCCATGCATGATCTCCTGCAAAGAACAGGGATGAAGTAGTTTTTGTTTCATACTTTTACCAGGTGTCCAAACTGCAAGGTGGCATTACCTGTCCCTACTCATAGCATTTGCCCTTCCCTCTATTACAGTCTCCAAATAATCATGCTATCCCATCACCTCTTTTTCAGGCCTTGAAGTTGCCATGAGCTAGAGGCACTAAAAAGGTGAGACTACAAAGATAACTATAGACAGACCCTAGCCTCCAACGTTAAATATATCAGCGCCATATTTATCTTTTCCTGTTTGGGGATCAAAGCTATAGCTAGCACTGTCTCAATTTTACAAACTTGTCTCACAAATGGCAGTATCATGTGCTGACAGTCCAAAAAGTAGAGCTGATCTGTACCATGAAAATGAAGAACAAGATTTCTCCCCTTTTCTTTTATAAAGCAATTAAGATTAGACAATTGCTTACGAGTAAGGGGTAATTTTTCACTATGGATTTATAAGCAGGTGGTACACACTCTGCAATTTCCCATTTTACAATTCTACTATATATAGAAAAGTAAAAAATATTTTTTGTGAGATCATATAAAAAACCCACAGAATATATTTTAAAAAACCTGTGCTCAAATAGACAACTACAAATGAGTAACATGTTCATTAGTAATAACAAACAAACAAACAAACTTCCTAAGTCTCAGATAGAGATGCAAATGAATCCTTTAAAATTCTGTAATAGGTTTAGTGATGTCTTTTAGCAATATAAACGTTTCTGGAATTTTGCAAAGACCATGTGATGGAAAGGCCAGCAGGCTGAAATAGATGACATAATATGAACATACCTTTTGTGGCTACCCTGACGCAGTCGATTTTGGTTTCCTGTGTCAAATAAAGAGGAAAAAGGTCACATCTTGTGTTTCTAAGCAAAGAAAATAATCCATGATTCTACTCTTAAAAGTACTGATAAAATGTCAGAGAAGTGTTCATTTAATGTGCCTCATTACATATTTAACTGCTTAATAAGCAACTCCAATGTGCTTTCATAATACGGACAAACACTAGTTGGGTATGGTACATAAACATTTCACTTCAGATTTCTCTAAAAGTAGAAAATACGTGAAAGATTCACAAGAGCATAGGCAAGCTTTTTTACTTTGGCAACATAATGACCTTGAGAGATTTTTCTTTTTCTTACAAATAGTATAGTTTGAGGCATCATGCTAGACAATTTTAGAAAGAAAAAATAATCAATGGTGTTTCACATTTCTGCACTGTCAGTGCACTGTGAAAGAGGGACCATTATGGTTTCTGGCAGAAAACATTTCCAGGCTGTCAGCACAGACAGCCAAAGCTTATCAGGAATTGAAGGGCTCTGGGTAGGTCTGTCCAGGAAATGAAAAACAATTCCAGGAAGAATTAGCCCGATGAAACATGATCTGCGAAGACCTTCTTAGACACTTTTCATTTCAGTTCCCTCTACTTATTTTTCTTTTACTGTTTGCAGAAAGGAAAAGAAAAAAGAAGGTTTCTAACTCAGTCAGGGCAACCAAATGAGAAAATGGGAGTTCAAGACATTACAAACTACGGTAATGGGACTGGACAGGCCAAGACAGATGTGCTAAAATCCACAATCAAGTTTGGCTTGAACTTAAGAGAAAGAAACCACAACACTCTCCTCTTCAAAGCAAGAAAACAAAAACAAAACAAAAAAATAAAGAAAAAAAGCCAGTCAAACACACTCATTGGACAGTTTTTAGATAATAAGACAGAATGGTAACACACCACTTTGCCTACTCATTATTGACAAAATGTGCTGTTTTCCCCTCCTCCTTCCTGCAACCTTTAATCATTAAGCAATACTGTGTAAGGAGAACTGTTATTTTTTCAAACTCCATGTGTTAAATTTCATGGTTACCTCATTTTCTCATTAGCAAATGAATTGGGCATCTTGCTAGTTGGTGCCGATCATCTATTTACACAGGAATACTGTATAAAACCACACCTCTCCTAAGACTTACCCCATTGGCTCTGCTAGCAGCTTGAAAATAGATGCTGTAGCTCTTATGAGGCAGAAGAGGAGTGTTCCAGAAACCGCTGTAGGTTTTGTTATCACCAATAGTAAAAGGCTGAGCAGCTTGTAAACCATTGGCTGGAAACTCTGCAGCAAAGTAGTACTGGGAATTCAAAAGCGAGGCATTCTGGAAATGAATGGGCACTGGGTAGCACTTCAGGATTTCAGTTGTCTTTTTGGTTCTCCGTGGGCGTTCTTCTTCAACAACTATTTGATAGACACTAAGAGTGTAGAAAGGAAAGAACAAAAGAAATCATGGGTTATTTTGAGACTCGGGAAGGCAACTCATTCTGAAACCATAATAGCATACCCATATCTACGGAAAAAAAGAACTGTTAAAAGCAAAGGGCATGGGAAGAAAAAGTCATTATGAAATTCAGGTGTAAGAATTTGTGGAACAGATTCATGCTTCCAAACAAATTAATTTTGTTTTGGAAAAACAAAATTAGCCATAAACACCAGAGCTTTTCATACAGCAAATGCACAGAACACCTTCTTGTTCGAACTCTTGTACAAAAAAACGCTTGCTTGATTAGTGCTAAAATGTAAAATTAGGTACTATTTTGTTCACAGAAGTAAATATAAAGCTATAGATTCTATCCTCTAACCTGTCTAAATGAAATGAAATAAGTAGTAAGATAAAAATGAAGAAATAAACTACAAAGAAACAGGGAATACTATTTTCTTAACTGCTGACGTTATAACTATTTATAAAAGCAAACAGTAAATCACAGTCTTTTAAAATTTTGGTGGAATATTGACTGCTACTGTGCAAGAATAAAACACTTTTTAATGAAAGTTATTTTCACTCAGCAAAGCATTTTTACACATCTTAGAGACAGTCATGTTTTAAGTGTTTCTGCATTCTGCAAAGCAATTCAGTTAGTACTTGCATTCTTTGCTGTATAAACCCCCTAAAGGCAACAGTCCATCCCTTTAGCCTGTAAAGGTGCTATGGACATTCAAGTGGGAACAAAGAAATTGTGATTTCTGCTGTACATGCAAATAGTGTAATCATTATACCCTTGCAGTTGCCATAAAAGCCTGAGTCAGTGCTTTCAAATTTGTGAAGTGGGAAGTCCATGTCTCTAAAGAGGACTGGCTTACAAGTTTATTGCTTCACTGGGGGACAGTGATTCTTAATCATTATTTGTTTCCTGGAATCCTGAATCCCTGTAAGCAAGTCAGTATAGAGCAATGTGTCCACATTTTTGCACATCATCTACATCTAATAACAATTTATGATCTTTCAAGATGAAAATTCATAAAAAGCAGCAATCTCTGGGTAGGGTGTGTTCCTTAAAGATGAAATACCTACACAGTCTTGTGACATGTTGTTGCCATTCCATCATCTGCGGGTAGATGATTATGTTTACAGAAGACTCTGCCCAGAGTACAAGGACACGTGGGCTGAGCTCTGCAGGTCTCAGCCTAGACTCAACAGGGCTTACTGTCTTAGTCGTATCACTGCACAGCATCGGCTATTCCCCTTCTGAAGGCAAATCTCGTTTAGAAATTAAAGAGATGACTTTGTGCAGTCACCAAGCCTGCTCATGGCCAGTGAAATCCTGCACCTGCATGTGCAGCAGACCACATTCACCACGTTTTCAAGACCTAGAATCTCCAGTAGGAGATGCTGCACTTCCTATGCTCACAAAAAATGCCCCGAAAGTTAACACTGAGAATGCTTAATACCTCTTCTTCTGCCTAACTTAGACTTTCACCACAGTGGAGGTTTAGTTTAATGTTAAGACACTTTAAGTGTCTTCATGAAGATGTCTATACACCTGTAAGCTCCCATTAAAGACACTGGAGAGCTGCTCAGTACAGGTAACAATCTTAAAGACCTGACCAGCGAGGAGGTGTCTAATTTTGGGTCAACTTAATTGCTTTCTAGGCTCCACTGACTCTAATAACTAAATACTTGGGTCACATGTAGACATCTACAAATAGACACCTAAATTTTAGATGTTTTAATCTGATGCTGAACCCGATGCAGAAATCGAACCATGCATAAGTAAAATTTGGTGCAGCCAGGAAGACAAACAAATGTCTTGAGGGTCCACTTGAAGGCCACTGTCTGTACATTTTGCAGTTCTGTACAACAAAGGCTACACATCTAGCAGAAAGATCTTCATTAGTTGATTAATTCCATGCTGAGTAGTAAATGAAGGTCAATACATGGCAACCTTTCTTTGATCCTATGAGAATTGATCTGTAAAAACTAGCCATGAAATATCTAAGTTTAAAAATTCATCACTGTCATTACAATCCTGTTTTTTCTCTTCCAATTCAGTGTTTGACGTGATTTTAGCAGTTAATTTTCTAGAACAAAACACAGTTGCTTGGAACCGGGACCCCAAGCTACTTTGAAGAAAGCATGTTGCCTCCTCTAACTATTAATTTACAGTGAATCTATAACAAATACCATTTGCAAATTTAAATGGAGTATTGGAAAAAAAAGTAGAAGGTGACGTAAACGTCTGTTCTTGCAATGTAGCGAAGCTGGAAACACTTGCCTAATCCCGCAGCAAAGAACCCCTCATTTGCACTAAAGCTCAATGGAGAGCAAAGTTGTTGCCTTCAGGAGAGTATTGTTACTTTTTTTATTGCAGCAGGACTGAATACGAGAGGAAACTCAAACCAGGCAAGGTAATATGACCTGTCTCAGTACTGGTTGAAATAAATATTCTTCTCATTTTTCACTCAGTGATTAAAGCTAAAGATTGTAGATAGTTTAGAAACAAATCTGTCATTAAAATGCTCCTTTTTCTCTGGCAAATTCATGTTAGTCATACTATGTGCACTATTCCTTGTATATTACATTTTAAATGCCTGCCATCTATTCATCTTCAGATACATTAAAGAAAGAACTAAGTTGACTGGAGCAATTTCAAACTCAAAATGTCTTTTCATCCTTTCTCCATGAGACAGATTAGATTTGCAAGCATCTAAACCTCAAATCTATTTGCTCTTTAATAATTTAAGCACTGAAAGGTCAAGCAGCTCTTTTCTGTTCCCCTTTATCATAGTCCAAGTGCTAATGAAAAATAACTAAATCCTATCCGCTGCCCAATTTCCACACACTGCTGTTTCTCTGATGAAATTAACACGTTATAAGCACCTGGGTCAACGGAAACATGATAGAACTTTATGAGTGATACGTTTTACATTTGTACAAATGAGATCATTTTGCTAATGAATTTTACACAATTACCCCAATTACAATTATAATCCAAAAGCTTCCTCTAATTCTCACTGGTAAAATTGCTTTCTTTAAAATATAACAGCTGAATTGCCTACAATGAAAAGGGCTCAAGCTTAGTGAATTGAGCTAGCAGTCTACCAGGACTCTAATATTCCTCTTAGGTATAAGTCAGATTTCCTGCTTGTTTGAAGTTGCATTATTCCTTTTCCACATCTCTAGATTTCAGGGAATAAAGTCTTTCCACCTGTAATCCAAAAAATAAATTCTACACTACAGTGAAAGCTGCCGAAAGCATATTGGCTATTGGTAGAACTTAAATTGATCTTTCTGAAGGAAAGAGACATAATTTAAGTTTAATTCACGCCAAACAGTTTCACTATCAAATTCCAATGCCTTGGAAATTGAACACAAAATCCACTTTTATATAGATTGAAACTTACTGATGCATCAAGAAAGGAACACATGGGAATTATTTTTAACTTACGATTCAAATATTTCAAATTTGGGGATTAAAAAAGATGTCTGGGAAAAGAAAAAAATGATGCAATTTTTAAGCTATTTTTTATTTTAACAATTCCAAAACAGTTCCAAATTTAAATGATTACGCAGAGATACTAATCTGAACATGACTGTAATTTTGGTTAGAAATTAGACATATCAGGCTTCTCAGATATTTACTGAAATTGGGTTGCTTAAACTAAAATGATCTGTCAATGTCTGCTAAATATATTGATTTCTTTCAGAGTTGAAAAAAGATACGAAAGAAGAAAGAAAACATGTTAACATGGTAACCAAAGATGCTAAGAATATTTAAAAAAATTAACTCAACAATTCAAACATTTCAAAAGCAGACTTTAGTATACGTCTATTCTTAAATCCACGAAATTATGGGTTTTTAGTAACTTGCTGAGTCAGAACATTATTCCACATTATTGGAATGCAATAAATCAAATTTTGATTAATCAAAGCCTCATTCAAAGAGACAAAATAATTTTCCAAGAAGGGTCTACTGGATACAAGCATGGACTTCAGGATTCTTAATACAGCAGTCCTTAACAGGTACAATGTAGGTATTTAGCAATTGAAACTTATGAATTTATAATTACATGTCCACCAAAAGTAATTCCAAATAAAAAACAAAGGAAAAACAAGCCTGATTACTTCATTACTGAAATGTCAACTCTATTTTTTCTCTCTTAAATAGTCTTGATGCTTCACCCTACTGAAAGCAGTTCATTGAAGTCATAAAGAAGTTTTAAAAATTTATTTTACAGTAGAAAAATGGCCTAAGAACCTGAATCTAGATGAAGATCATCTGAATTTATTTATTAGTCTTAATACAACTGTTGTGTGTGATCCTAAGCAAGTCAATTAAATATTTTGTGCCCCAGTTCTCCATCTGTAAAATGAGAATGGGGAAGTTTCTTATTCCCTCTAAACTTGAGCATAGGAAGTTCCACCGAAACATGAGGAGGAACTTCTTTACCTTGAGGGTGGCAGAGCCCTGGAACAAGCTGCCCAGGGGGGTGGTGGAGTCTACGTCTCTGGAGACATTCAAAACCCGCCTGGATGGGTTCCTGTGCAACCTGCTCTAAGGTGGCCCTGCTCTGGCAGGGGGGTTGGACTAGGTGATCTCCAGAGGTCCCTTCCAACCCTATGATTCTATGATTCTATGATTCTATGATTCTAACCTGCTTCAATGGTTCAAAACTAAAACCTCTTCAAGACCACCTTTTCTATTATCCTTGAAAAAATAGTTTTGTGTTCGTTTTTTTTTTTTTTCCTGGGAAATGTATAAACCCTGCAAAGCTGTTCACCTCCGCTAACAATACACTGATCACCTCTGAAAACTGCTGGGCTATTTTTTGCAGACTGTAGAGCCTAATTAGAAGATTCCTGCTCATTGTAGTAAGTCTCAGCCTCATGGTTTATTATAAACATATATGACTGGTACTTTTTATAGACCCATTTCTGTACCTCGACTTGCTTTGTTTTAATGCCAAACATTCAAACAATAGAATAACCTTTAATCTACATATTAACCATTATTTCAGTTACTTGTTCCCATAGCCTTACTTTATCTGCATGCTAGAATCACTTCACTACATTCTTCTACTGAAATACCAAAGTTCCAACAGATGGCAAAATGAAGAAACCCAAACCTCACCTTGTTATCTCAGTTTTATGTCCATGAAAAAGTCAATTGCTCAAACATTAACAATCTAAAGGGTTCCCATAATTTCATCAATACTTGTGTAGAGACTGAACAGTCTTCTATTGTACTGCCATTCAAGTCATAAGCACTTTTTAAAAATATCAGTTGTTTTGTTCATTTTTTGTATCCAAAGCTTTGTATACCTTTGCTCTTTGCTAAGTAACGAGTTTATTATTTAACACTGTTTCCTTAAAAAGACACAATCCTCGGACAATTTTTTGATCTAATCTGCAACACAGCTTCCTCTTTACCTCTGTCATCAGTTGTTTCTGACATCTTCATTACACATCTATATGGACGAACACTGGAGATTTTGATCTATTTCTTCCTGCTCTTATATTGCACTAGATTCTTGAAATCCATCCTGTAACTTAAAATTTTACAGTACTAGAAATTATATGTAAACCGTATCATGAAATGGAAGAAGGAAATTACTCTTTAAAGGACAGGAATGAATAATTTACAGTTAGCAGGCAAATAGAAGGCAGCTACAATAAATTGCCTCTAACACTCCTACCACTGAGTGTGAGTCTGTATATTTATTATAGGTGGCATTAAACAAAGGTGATAATGACAATCCCCCAATTTATCAGGTGTCTCACCATCATAGCTACATAGGCTTTGACAGTGGGTCAGGAGTTTTACCGACACATAATATATACTGAACAAAAGATACTCCATGCGCAGTCATTTTCAGCACAGACGTGCAGCCAGACAACCAGCTGAACAGTAGTCCTGTCCCTCTGACCACTGTAGAATTTTGCACATTTTGTCACAGGGGGAAGCAGACACTGTTCAACTCCGTATTGTCAGGATATCACACAGAGGCCATTGCTCTAGTCAAGATCAGCAGTTATAGGCTGAAAGAACTGAATGCAGGAATAATTGTTCCTAGGGAGGTTATGGTCTCTGGACAAGGGCAGTCTGAAAGAACATAAAATGGGTACCTTATTTGGGAGGGGTGACTTTTCTTGTTCATGCATGAGAAATAAAATAATCTGTATGAGTTTGGATTTATTTTTTTTTTTCTGACAGTGCATTGGCAATGTTACAGCTGAGAGAGAGATTAGGTCAATGACTTCATAAACTTTATGAAGTTTATGAAGTAGAATTAAGACTAGGGAGTTTTTTATTAGCAAAAGAACAAATGAGTATGCCTACAAATGATGGAGAAGCCTGTTCAAGGTAGTCCCCTCTATTTCAGGAAGATTTTCTTTGGGAGATCAGAGATTTTCTGTGTTTTTAGCAAAATATAATCTTGCTGGCTACAGCTTCCAAAATGAGAAAAAAAAATGAAGCATCTTAAAAAAAAAATATATAAGAACATAAGATTCAGATATGAAAATACTGACAATAAAGAAAAAAACATGACCAAATAAACCCTCCGAATCAAGGCTGCTGCACCAATGCCAACAACGATGCAAGTACTGTTGAAGTAGTTTACTAAGATCTAATTTATAAATGGGAAAATATAATCTAATCAGAAAATGTGAACTAGGCAGTGCTACAAATCATATTGGCAACACAGAAGCAATCAAAATTCTTGCAACTGTTCACACTTATTGACATACCAGTGTTAAAGGTATGTCTTTTTGCAAGTGAAGGGAGTCTTTTAATCCTCGTAACTTTTTGTTTACATCTTTACTTGCAGTCAGGAGGTTTTATACAAACAGAAGTTCCACGTTCTTTGGCTGGTTTCTGAGTCTGCGGGACAGTTAGTGTTTCCAAAGCGTAAGAAAGGGAGTAAGTGAAGAAAACACAACAAGCTCGCAACTTGTTGAAGCTTGAGTGGAATGATTCTGCTTCCACACCTGGCTTTATTTACTTGCTTTGCAAGTCAAGAGGTAAGTCTGGTTAGATTCTCCAAGGCAAGGTCTGTTTTCCTTCTCAGGAAACATTATTCCTGGCACCTGAATTTTCCAGCCCATGGGAAAAGTCAAATTGGAGAAAGCCACAAATCGTTTGGAATCAGACCTGGAGTGAACACAAGAGGGACTAATATTATACAGCACCTCCATTGTCATGCAAGGAGCCCTATTTCTGAGATCAATCAAAGCAGAAATACCTAAACAGCTGTAAAGGAGGCGATAAGACAGCTTAGGTTAGCCCCCAGAGATACTGCCAAATGTAAACTCTCAGGTGTCATAATAAGCTTTATCTTCACAGACCCAAGTCCATTGGGGAACGGTATCTGGTTTTTAATGTAAAAATCCTAAGCTGCTTTGTGACTGCCCAACTTTTTCGTACGGACAGTCTTAAAGTCTTAAAAGTCAGTATTTACAAAGGGGATTTTCTGGAAAAAATACATCTAAGTAAACCTCTCCTTAGCATTCCTATGGATTTATATCGGAAATCCCGACAGTTCTCATATGGGGAGCATTATGTCACTGGAAGACAAAGATATTTTTCTTGCTCTCTCCTCTAAGGACAGTCACTGGGGGAGGATATGACTATGCATTCAATTCCTTTGAGAAGGAAAACAGTTGCTACATAGTATATTAATTGCAGAAGAGTCAGATGGGCTCTGGAAGCGGTAAAGGAATGGACACCATAAATCCATCGTGGATTTAAATGCTTTTTTTCAAACACAGAAGAACTGTTACATTTTTGGTTTGTGAGTTTGGACTCTCTGGGATTTAAGGGAAACATCAGAGCCTGGTCTTCCAAAATTCTTAGAAGAAAATCTGCAAGAAAGGAAAAGGAGACAATGAAGCATGCTCCTTCCACCTTACAGTGGCCAAACGGATGCCACCTACTCCTGATGACACAGTGTCTTTAATTTTTTGCCTTATTTCCTAGTATAAGAATTCACTGTTTTAAAGAATCTAAGCACACTACGTCAGGAGCAGAGAATGTCCAGCAAATCTTTAGCCTTGTAATTGTAGGCAATTGTGTACTGTTCTCAAAATGTTTCTGAAATGTTTCTGCCTTTAGATTCAATTATTGTAAATGATGACTCGAAATACAACTTTGTTTTGCTATTAACTAAATCAGAGAGAGGAGGAGAGAGAAAAAAAATCTTTTAGGATTTCATTTTGTAATAATTTTGTTTTAGAAGGATAACAAAAGAGTCCCAACATGTACGTGGTAGTAGATAACCTTTAAATGCCATTTGAAACAGAAGATGGTTCAAGTTTTACAGCAAGAACCCCGTCTATATTCCACACGTCACCTGTGAGACCCAGCTCCCATCTTCAATATGCTCCGTTTAGCATCTCCCAAATGTTGGCTGGAAAAGAGGCAACACATGCTGTGGCTGCTCCTGGGCTACATATGGGCTTGCTGGTATGTGAATTGTAGCTTTCTACTGATGGACCAAATGAAATGAACTAGTTCATACAGTAATATAGCCTATCTTCAGCTTAGATGCTAATCAGGGTCTTTCCTTGGTACCCAGAGATTCCAAAATGTGGGACAAACTATTTATGAAATATTTAAACTACTTCACATGTGCTTGAAAATCAACACAAGCTTCAATATTAATGAGGGAAGGAAGGAACATATGGACAGGTGAACAGTTACATAAGCCTTGTTTTCTTAGGAAACTAGGATAAAATCAGGTGTAAACTTTAACTTAGTTACATTCTAGGAAGTTTAATTCTTATCTTGGATATGTTGCATTCCACACACGAGCCAAGGAGTACTTCTTTCTTCATTTTACCAGTCAAGTTTTATTCCTACTGGGTATAAAGGCTTAGTCCCTCTAGACACCAGATACTATTGATCTCACTCCACAAGGCTTTATGCTCTTAATTTAAAGCCCAAGTAGCAGTATCACTAACAAATGATGCTGGTCTAAACAGAACTAACCTAAGGCTTCAGATTCTCCAGGGCTTTGAGACTGACTTCACTACAGAGCAGAATAAAATTGGGATACCTCCTACTTCCTTTGTAGTCTGCTCACAGGTGGCTTTAGAATGAAGGAAAACCAGGGATGGATTGTGAGGATACTAGTTCCACAAAATATTCCACAAAGCCACTATTTTGAGATCTTCTGGTGGGCATCATGGAAGACGTGAGAAATAATTCTCTCCAAACAGAAAGCTATACATACAGCTGCTTGCTATGACACTCCTCACCAAGTTGTTCACAACCACACATACGTGTGGTTTTCCTCTTTTCCTTTAGAGAGGAAAATGGTATTTCCATTTATTTTAATTTCAGAGATAGGAATGGAGAGAGCATGATATATTGATTTGCAGAAAGCTACACAGATTGTCCCTACCCAAACTAGAAATACACTGTACCTCCTCTCCTGGCTATCTGAAGAGGCTTAGCTCTTCTTCATCTCTACAATAGAGCTCTCCCTTGGGCAAGATGGGCCTACTAATTATCTGGGTGACTTTGTTGTCTACAAACAAATAAAAATAATTTCAAAAAATGTTGCAGAGATATGTTTCAGGAGGCCATTTCTGCTGATACCAACGAATTAACAAACCATTTAAAGTACAGAGTTTCTCTACACTATTCTGCTGGTGACCTCTGTCTTAATTTGAGTATTTTTTCCAGCAATCACCTATTCAAAGCAGGGAGGGAAGGAGGAAGAGGGTGAGAGGGAGGTGGGGAGAGAGAGGGATGCAGAGAAAAAGTGGGAGAGAGAGAGAGAGAGAGAGGGAAAGGCAGAGGGTAAGGGTGATTTCTATACTATCCTGATAGGAACAGCAATGCCAGTTAGTCCCAAATTACATGGGAGGCTTTTAAAATTAAAACCACCAATTATCAAAGTTATTTAGGTTTAGGAAACTTTTCTCTCCAATCTTGTTTACAGTTATTTATATGATAAGACTACCTCCATCTTTCAAAATTTGTATCAGAAACACCCTCTTTCCACCACAGTACTTTAGAGTAAGAAAAAACCCCTCAGTACACAGTGGAGGAAGGGATTTTGGTTTATTCTAGTTGAAAGAACAAACAGCATAGCAACTTAAACGCTCTGATTTTTACATCTGTCATGCTGTGGAGGTGTTCATGCTTAGCAAAGCTCAGAGAACAGTGTGTAACTCTTAGTACAAAAAGCGTATGACCTAAACTGTTCTTGCTCATAAAATACAGTAATGAAAACAGATAATAGCTGGTCTTGCACAGACAATTTTGTTGGATGCCACATGTTTGATGTAATAACACAGTGCTGAATATTTCAGGCTTGTAAGTTTAATTTCTCTTTGTCCTGGTTTGATCAAGATAAGATCAGTCCTAAATTGCTTTCAAATATTAGCTGGGTACCATGAATGCATTTCGTATTCTCTCAACCATAACTCATTCCATGGAACTTGCTTGGCATCAGTAAGTCACTATCGCTTTTGTGCGTGTATGCATGTGGGAGCGCGTGTGTGGCTCAATACCCTGCTGCTAGGCTATTTAGTGATAAAATCTGATATAATAAAATATTAATTACAGCTGAAAGGTTGGGTGAGAAATATGAACTCAATTACAGTCCCATATTGTGAACAAAGGGCAGGGTGAAAAAATCCTTTAGTTACAGAGGTTTGGGATAATAAAAGAACAACTAGAACATTAGACTCAAGCTGAGTGCTCCCTAAAAGGCCACCTGTTATTAATCTTCACATCAGGCATAGAATTTCAACTAAATTAGGTCAAGATGAAAGATTTTTGCTGCTGACTTTTTTGACTTGACTAATTTAAAGATTTCTTTATCTGAGCATTTTTTCTTTGATGTCATTGCAATTTCATAATTAGAAATTTGTAACAAGCACAAGGACACAGCAATTATAATTAAAGGTTAGATATCATACATGGTATGCAAATTGATCACCTTATATGGTTTAAAAATAGATAAGAACTAGCAGCTGATTCTAAAAGCATTTGTTTCAGTCAGATTGGCAGTTTCTCAGTGTCGAACTGTAGCAGATGTGGTCCACCACCTTAGAAAGCCAAGTGGTTTTTTTTCCAAAAAATATCAGAAGTAGAATATAAATTATTTTAAGACTTCTTAATAAATACATTTCTGTTCATCTGTTCGATTTACTTGAGTGTGGAGTCAGATGAATTACCAAAGACTTAAAAGAATGTGACCAGATTGCAAACAAGCACAACTGTGAGCCAAAGTTAGTCCAAATCAAATAATATGACCTTGAAATCCTATGCATAGTAGTGAATCATAAGAACTGAGCAATCTTATCTATTATTGCAGGCTAAAATGTGCCATTATATCATAAAATAAGATTTTCGTTGTCTGAAGAACTGTGTTTTCTATTAACAGTGTTCTCTATTTCAACAAATTTTGCTGAAACTATGGCAATGTATTTTGGTACCAAGCCAGAAAACATACTTTCAATGAATTTACATTTATGATACTTGGAACGATCCAAAGACCATTTCAAAGCTTCTTAATCAGCTTTATGTTCTTTGCTTAATTTCTTTTTAAAAAGAACACAGAAAAAGGATAAGTTCATAAATACAAGATAAAAGTATCTTGGTACAGCAAGCGAGGTGCTTTTATAAGCCAATATTACACCATTTAACTCACCAGTTTTCAGGTTGCCAAGGCCCATTTATAAAACAACTGGAAAGCATGGAAAATGGAGTAAAGTCTTGTCACAGATTAAAAGAAATTAAAGAAAGCAAAACTGTCTAAAATAATTTAGTCTAACAAAGCACAAAGTTAGAAGGAATCTGAAGGGAAATATTCAAACCTGAAAGCCATGTCAGAGCTGACTGATCCTCTCTTTTCAATCTGTTGCAGAGAAAGAAAATACTAATGCACAACGGTATGGAAGTACAGATCAACAATGAAGAAACAGAAGAAAATTCCACCAGTGTGAACACATGCGAACCAATGTCCAACAACCTGTGAGATGACACAGCCCATCTTATCAGGATCAGTAGTAGCATTTCTGAAAGGGTATCCCTGACTCTCTGATATTGAGAGAAAGCTCACTACTGCTTGCAAATTGTAGGTCTGCTTCTGACTAGAACAGAAAGATTCATTACAACACACTTCCAGCGCCACTAAAGTCAGTGACGGTACCTGAACCATCAGATTCCACTTGGTTCCTTCCTGCTACGAAAGGTACGGTGCAAAGAAGAAACAAACTTGTTATTTTTCTTATTACAGGATATGACACAATGCTTTTACCCACTTCACAAATTAGGTAGAGAATAGATCTATCAAGGTCTAAATGACCAGTTCACTTGGATTCCCAAGAAGACAGAAAGGCAGACTCCCACCTAACAGGGACTTTACGAGTTCTTAAAATCAACATGGGATGAATGTGTTATGTCATTTCCACTAAATAATTTTGAGAATCAAGTACTTTTTCAAGAAATACTATACTATGTTATCATTCTACAACGTTCAGAGTTGCTGGATATAATATGATAGAATACTGTAGTGGAATTAAAAGGAATGGAGTAACAGAAAAAGAGGCAGTCCTGCTGCAAGAGCCATTTCTACTTCCAAAGAAATCCAGGGCCACTTGCAAACCACAGTTTTTTTCCTCTATAGCCCTGAAGAAGATCAGTAGCTACGCAAAGTATAAGTATAATGAAAAAAATACTTTGAGAAACAATGTGCGTTTAAAGAATAGGAAGATTTCCTCAGATCTAAATCCACACATGAATGGTAAAACATACTATTGCCCATTCTCCTGTATTGAACTCACAATTTATGTTTATTATATAAGATGCTGCATCCTAGAGCAGTGGTTTTCATTCTGTTCTCTGCAAATTCCTAGGGACGCACAGTTTGCAAAAGGGAAGAAAAACTAACGTACAGCTCGTGGATTTAAAATCGCAACATAAAGATCTGCAAACAACACTGCAATATCTTCAGGGGTTTACAAATTAAAAAAACCCCACCAACTTCTACTAAGAAAAAACTGATTACAAGTAAGTGATATTCTACTTCAGTATTTTCTAATGAACCATAAACTCCTGCAATGCTGTGACTATGCCCTGAAGAGTGTCCATGAGGCATGGACACTCTGCAAATGTAATAATGTTCACGTGTGTAACTATGGCAAGTTGTACAGCTCTTTTTTATGAATGTAAAATAATATGCACATGCAAATTGATCAAGGAGCCCGGATCTTACATAGAAGTGAAGAAGTAGTAGAGCAGGAGATCAGCTAACGGATTAATGACACAATGTTAACACTAAAAGAATGAGATCTTTCTATATTCAACAAAGCTGTGCACTGGAAACTCACTACTGAATTGTGAAGGGGAATTAAACAAATAGATTTATTAAAACGAGTGGTTCATAAGTAGAGGGAAAATGCTTATTTCCTCCTTTTTTCAAGGATGCTCTGCAACCTGCTGGTTTGTGTGCAGCACAGAAAGAAAAATATTTGCTGAGGCAGCTGAATGAATACACAAGCCAATTTCAACAAGATTTTTGATTCAAAGCTTGAAAATTGTTTACTGCTCATTAAAGCACTCACAGAGGATATGAAGTTTTTAATCTATTCAACCAGGGGATACAACATGGAGCACGGAGAGATTAGCTCAAACAGATCTGCTGCGGTGGTTTAAGATGTTGTCTCATTCGTCCATTTTCTCCTTCTGCCAGATGCTATGCTTTCATGGGAGACATGGTGGAAAGCACCACGTGCCTGTGCTTCAGCTGCAACTGAAAAGCCGAGCATTATCACTTAAGAAATCCAAGGCAGACACATTTTCTCCTGCCGACTTTGCTGTGGGAGAGCAGAACCAAAGGAAAAATAACCACAACAAAATTCTTGTCTTTCAATGCTATCGCCTCTTTCCACAACTTGAATGCAGTGGGTCCTGGTCCAGCAATTTTGAAATGGAGATTATTGTCTGTGTTCATTTTCATCCCTCCTTCTCTACAGAAAGGCTCTGCCGTGCAATCTAATCAGCAGTGCAGAATGATACAGGCAGATACAGAAAACCAGCCAGTTTTTGTGGCATTGTCCCCAGTTTCTCAGGAGTCCTGTGGATAAATACAAGGCTGACTTTCTATTCTGTCAGTGAAGGTATAACTCTTCCTCCGCCCTGAAATGGGAATGACTCTGATAGGATTAGGTGGCATAGAAACCTTGGCAGCACAGCATTGTACAGTTCTTCCCACAGGAAATCTGGCTGTAGATAAAAGATTTTGCACAGTTCAGGATTAGCACAACTGTTAAATACAGATGAGATTTTGGCCTTGTGCTTCTACTACCCTATGAGACTAATCTTGAAAACAGCTTCGGGTCTAGATGTGAGAATACAGCTAATTCATTCGCCCTCGTCCGATTTCCCCGTGGTAATTTCTCCCTAAATGCAACATTTTTATAATGCCTTGTACTTCTATCCTACCGCTCTCTGAGACTGTTTTAGGCTGAGGCATTTATACTGATCCTGACTAAAGAGTTGCTGCTTTCAGTTGTAGAGCCCAGTAAGTGACTCTAATGTTTCTTTATGTCATTTAATGTAATCCAGTTGAGCAGATTAGCTTTTACTTAGCAATGCTTTAAAGTCATGATGCTTGTTGTAAATGCCAGTGATTTCCTTTCCTACTCAAATGAACAGTGTAACAGAAAGAGAAGTTTTCAATGTTAATGTTCAGTAAAATGAATATTCTTTCAGCATCCAGTATAGGAAATGACAGTGTTTCACTTGTAGCACATCTATAGCTTTTCTTCCTCTTTCCATGTAGCATTCCTCTTTATTCTTCCATGTCCTTAAATACTACTTAATACCAAATAAAAGCATTCACTTGTTTGCTGGCAATGCATGATTAAAAGGCTTTAGTACATACAGAATGGGCCAATCAAATATTATTTATACTGAGAGTTAAGAATTTGCGCAAATTACATTGTCCTGGAAACCACAGTCCTCCTGCCATACCTTTATGCATTAGCAACAGAATCTTTTTAAATGAAGCCATTTAGTGTTTGCTAGTGAATAAAGGACTCATATACACGTGCTCAAAAAACACAATACTGGAAGAAAAAATCCTAAGGTCAATGGCAGTATGAAAATGCACCATTGTCAAAGAATCCATGGAAAAGGTAATTAAAATGGTACAGGTTACTTCTGTGCTGTAACCTAAATTATGAAAAAGAACAAACATGCAACCTGATGAAGACAACCCTGGTCTGTGTGAGCATATTGACAGAAACTTGTGCTTTTTTGGGGGTTGTCATGTACAGAAAACTGAAAAGGGACCTTTGGCAGCACAGTGCTGAGTGACTAACTCTCACACAATACTACATCACATAATCATTTCCATAAATGTATCTAGCACCACCTTCCTGATATTTACATCTGTACCTGTTTCAGAGCTTCAGTGCACTACCGGGTAGAGACTTATATTTGAGTTGCTTATTTACATGCTCTCTGAACTGAAATTGTTTTCCCTCTCTGAAGTTTATTCTTCTGATGTATTTTTAGAAAACAACCATGTCTTCTCTTGGCCTTAATTGGCTATCTTAAACAAGTCTAGCTCTCTCAGTTCCTCCATGTGTAACACAGGTTTGCCAATTCCCCGATCATTTATGCCGTAACTCTCTGCTGCTGTGCTGCTAGTAAATGAGTATTTCTTGGTAGATCAGAACTAGGCACAGGAGTTCACATCAGGTCCTGCCAGTGTCTTGTACAAGGGCCTTTATAGATTGTCACCTTTGCTGGAAACCCCACCTGCTGTGTACAGTCTATTTACCTATCTCACAGTCATGCCATGCTTTGATGATTAACAGTCATACCACAAGCCATCAATACACACTTTCTTCTCCTCTGTTTTTTACAAAAATGAGCCTATTGTATAACATACATCCTTGTTATTAACTCATAAAATGAAAACTTTGCATCTCATCCTATCTGTAGGAGGTTAATCCTGAAGACTATTCAGTATTTTCTCTGCAGCATTCCAATCCAATGCTGCAGGCAAGATCTACTTTTACTGACAAATGGATCGTAATGTGTTCTATTTATATTTGATATCTATTTACAAAATATGCAGAATGTTATTGAGTCACTTCTCAGTTGATCATAGAATCATAGAATGGTTTGGGTTGGAAGAGACTTTTAAAATCATCTAGTTCCAACCCCTCGCCATGGGCATCTCCTACTAGACTAGGTTACTCAATGATAATTCAGTACTTCACAATACAGCATAATGAGCATGTATTTACGTCATGGCCACTAGTTTAGAGCTCTTGTGAGCCACTTAAAAACACATAGTTAACTTAAATACTTATGAAAGAAAAGCAACTGAGTCTCAAGAACAGCAAAAAATATCAAGTATATGACATAGCTAAAGTATAGAAAGACTGACGTCCAACACTACCAAGGCTTCCATTCTAACAGAGCCCAAGCAGCCATGGCTTCCAGTATGACCTTCAAGATTGACTTGAGTGCTTATTTAGACAAATGGGTGAACAATCACTAAACAGAACTCCATACTTTTCACTTGGGACAACTCACTTCAGCATCACTCAAGAGCAAAAATACTAATGAGAGTCAAACCATCACAAAAAAAAAACAAAAACAAAAACAAAACCAAACTGTGATGAGATGATAAGCCACAGTGGAAAATCTAATATCACATTGACATTAAGGATATGGGAAGCGCACATGCATAATACACAGTAAGATCAACAGTGAAAGCTCCCAAAGACGGCAATGGGTTATACATACCTGACAATTCCTAACCACAGTTCTACAGGAATTTAGAATGGGTCACTCAGCACTGCGGCTATAAACTAACATACAGTTGCTGTGATACACATTGTCAGAAAATGACTTTAAAATGTCTCCAGAAAGTACATCCCCACATAATCTTGTTCAACAACCTCTCGGGGAAATGTAGCTGACTCACATACTCCCCCTTCAATCCTTCCACAGCACACAGTAAAACAAAAACAAATCCCTGGCATGCTTCAGTAAACACAGGGCAACAGCATTTCTTTCTTACATTTTCAAGGAGTGCTCTGGTTGTACTGCATCTGAACTCAGGTATGTATAAACTGAGTACACTTTTAAAAATCATGCAATGCGGTAATTTCCAGTGACGTTCAAAACTATTTCATTATGCTTCTTAAACACCTCTTGCTCTCTCTCAAGATGAGTGCCCAGAAATAAACTTGAGCCCCCTATACACTTAGTGGGAGAGAGAAATGTCCCGTTACAACTCCAGAGAGTTAGTCTGAGATGGTGGAATTGTACCTGTCACACTATCTCTATAGGGTGATCGACGAGCCCGTAAACTGAGGAACTACCTAAACTCAGCCAGAAGTAGATGCTTACATTTAAAGACCTGAAAGGCACTTTATCTGGGGCTTTACTGTATAGGTCTACATCTCATTAGGATACAAACGTCTGATCTGTCTCGTGAGAAATGCGACAGAGATGCCAGCTCTTTCCACAAGAACCTAATGTCTTGAGCATGTTCTCAGAAACTGGAGGCCAGGGTTCAATACTGTTTTCAACCTGAGAGGCGTTCACCATGCTGCTCCCACCCCCTAGCCATCTGAACAGTGCTGCTGTGGTCTCCCACAGACGCTGACGTAGCAGGCAGACAGAAATACAAGAAGAATCAGAGAACCAGGACAGCATTCATGAAGAAACCTGTCTAATCAAATGGAGACTCTCCGTATTCTGTCCATTATTTCTGTTTTTATTCAATGACAGCCTAAAGTATAACA
Organism: Rhinoptilus africanus; assembly: GCA_013400135.1. Taxonomy (NCBI): domain Eukaryota; kingdom Metazoa; phylum Chordata; class Aves; order Charadriiformes; family Glareolidae; genus Rhinoptilus; species Rhinoptilus africanus. The sequence goes on from VXBO01011199.1 coordinate 154,783, forward strand.
CATTAAAAGTCCTGTGAGAAAGGACTTCAGGTCTCTTGCTCGCCTAGGAGGAGCTTTAGGAACTTTGTGCTCCTAGTTAGAGGCTTCTACTGCTTTACTGAGAACACAGCGATACTTGAGAATAGGCTGGTGCCTCACACTGAGCTGTCTAAAATTCAGCTAAGCTATATGCGCAACCTGAGATTGAACAGAGAAATGCAACACCATCCTCCTTGTTTGAAAGGTCCCCAGGAGGGCTTTGGCACCAGCCAGTTACCACTCTCCTCAAAATTTCTAGATATGATTCAGGGCCCATTCCCAACCGGCAATCGGTAGGTGGTCACTGTGCCTGGGAGCTCTGCAGTATGAACATGGACTGCTCTTAGCCAGTTGGCCTCAGTGCTAGAAAACCGCACAGAGTAAATATGCATGTTTAAAGTCTGAACTCAAGTAGGCTAAGCTGAGCGCTGAGTAGCCATTCCTTGGAAAGGGATCATGGAAAAACGACACTGTTCTGTTCCTTGCATGCTCAGAGACCAAGCCATTCATTTTAGTAAGCAGATTTGTGAAAAACATGTTTTATCAATTCTGACTGAAGTCGGTGGTCCAGAGCAAGCAGAACAGGGTATGAGTTCCAAGAGTTTATGATTCACTAGTTACTTGCTGTTGCACTTCAGCCTTCACCAGGGAGACTGGAAAAACCCAGTGGTCTGGAGGATGTCAGCAGAGGACCAGTTAGCCTAGCTGAAATGGACTATTATGTTGTCAGAATGAGAGGTAAGCAATACAGAGAAGACTATCACTAGGAATTATGCAAAGATATGGTCTCCACTGCATCCTACTTAAGGCCAGCATGTAGACAGACGATTAGAAAAAAACCAACAAAACAAAAGCAAAGCCTCATAACAGTGCAGCAAACTTTTCAGTTGCTAAGTATAACCAAAATGCATGATAAAGTATTGGTGAGTTACGAAACCGAAAAATAATGTCTTCAGAGATATAGAATAATCTATTCTCTCTTTTATTCTGGAATTGCTCAAGCTTGCTTTATTTATCATAGATTAATTTTTATTAATCACATTGCTAAATGACAGATAGCATTACGTGCTGGGTTCTCAGTGACACAAATTACTATTTAAAGAAATCAAGAATCGATGCTCCTTTTACCCTGGGACTATGTGAGAAGTCACAGTAAAAGGACCACGGAAATTTCTGACCAAGCCAGCAGGACACGTGAAGCTGCACCACGTACCATAAATTCTAACTCAAGTCACAGTAAAAATCCAAGGACAAGTTCTACTGCATAACAAAAAAGAATTACTGCATTTTTACAGCATAAGCAATTATTGTACTGTTCCCTCCATGAAACCGAAATTGACCCTTCTGCTGTAAATAATTATACTTGTTGCTATAAAGAAGTGACAATTATGGGCATTAATAAAACCCCATCCCTTCTGAATCACAGACATCCTCAAACAAGTTTACTGGCTGCCTTACAGGTTGTAAAACTATGATTTGGAAATACAGTGTGCAGGCAAAAGCTGAGCCTACAGCTTACAGTTCAAGTCTTTGTATTTACAGACCCTTAAACAATAGAAAGGATGCTTGTGGCAAGGGAATTAAAGAATGGACAGTAAGTTCCCTTCATGCTCTTCAGAAGCTGAAGTTTCACAGTATTTCAAAAGACTATATTTTGAACATGACGTTTCAGAATACTAGTGAGTTAGTGATGCTACTTGTACATGTATTGCAGCATTATTTCAACATAACCATTTCTTTATCAAAAGTCCACCAGCCATCTAGACTGTTTTATCAGTGAGCTCTTGAAAGGCCAAAGTTCATTCTTCATTTTATTGGGAAGCTTTCCATATCTCTCCTGGTCAATGCACAGTTTTGATATTTCCCTCCTCAGCTGTGTCTACATAAGATTTCCTTTTTTCTCATTACTGCATTACCATGTAATGTCACTGGGAATAGAAGGAGATTACAATAACATGCTAATATTGCATAATGTGCTAGGTAGGAATTGCAAGAGGACGGAGCTCATAATACAGATATTGCAATGCTTTTATTTGAATGTGCTGTTTCCATGTTTTTGTCCACACAGAATGCTAAAATGTCTCCTATTGTGCAAATCAGCATTCTCCCATTTCGAAACTCATTTGTTCACTTATCCTGAATTTAAAATTGTACTCATCATGCCTGCCTCCATAAATGATACAGGGGAAAATAATGCACTCTACCACGCAACATAGAAACTCAGACTGCAATACTAGTACGTCTTCTTCTCTGAGAAGTGGACTGAAGCTGTGAGACCCAGCCCTGTGGCTGCCATGGACTCACAACAGCAATGCAAGTGCCCCGTGGGCTATTCAAGCTTATGGAAAATATCCTGAAACTTTTGTCTTCAGAGTGTTTGAAGCCCTGCTGCTTTTTGAGTTCCAATGGTATCTACAACGGGTTTCCAAACAGCCTGGCTAGCTTGCTAACTTTTGCTTGGATTTCTTGATTGCCAGTAAAACAATTTAATCTGCTGATCTGCCGATCAGGTGAGTGTTTTTGTGAAGATGAATAAAGGTAAGTAGTGGCTTCTCTGGAAGGCCGTCAATCAGATTGGAGGGTCCTGCAAAAGTTCTCTCAGGCTTCATATGATCCCATTTCTACAGATGGAAGTGCCTGAACAGTCCTGCGTGCACTAACTGACGTGGTGCAAGGAGAGAAAACTCCTGCTGGCAGCCCATGAGAAAGTGAGTAGGCACAGTGACAAAGCAGAGGGGCTGGCCAGACGCTTAGAAGACTGACTGTCATGGCACCAGTCATGTTGAAGAAAAGAGATGAGGCCCTAAGTCACATTGTCTTTCCTTGCAATGTGTGTGGCAGGAACGGGAAGGCAATTGTGACCTCTACTTCGTGTGCAACGCATCGTAGTTTCAGTGGGGAACTGTTGCATTACATATGAGTCTTTGCGTTTCAAAGATAACCACCTCGGTTTAATTTAGTCATTCCTACTGCTAGTCAGTGGGTAGGAATTCGGTGTCCTCTGTCATTCGTTTCGGAATCACTGTACTGAGTGTTGTTGAAATGACTAAACCACATACAGAATGGAGTACTCCCTGGACTTGGGCTGACAAAGGTTTCTTTACACCGTGCATCTTCCTTTGAATCATGCTGCTCCTATCCCAGGGCCCATCTGCAGATGGCCTTAATTCCACTTTTGACAGTGAGGCCAGTATTTACAGGGTGCCTTTAAAGCTCTGGATTAGGCCAATAAGAAATGTTAATTTCTGTGGAATTTAGACAATCTGAACACATCATGAAGTGTTTACCTTATGAAGTAGTAGAAAGGAGTGCTTATCACTTTAGATAACACATAGTTTGAAATTTCTATGGTAGTTTTCAGCTGCACTTCAGAATACAACTTAATGTGGCTTTTTGGGCCGAAATATAATATACATTAATTCTTCAGGGAAGAGAGATTAAAAGTATGTTTCAAAATTAAGCACTTCAACTAAAGAGATGTTTGCTTTATTTCCCCAGTAGAGTTGTTATTTAGGGCACCCAAGCTGCATGTTGAAGAAGTTGGGCACACTGATGATTAAGGGGATGCACTGGGAGTACATAGACTGCCTTCACTCCAGCACACTCTCAGCTTTCAGCTCACACCATTCCAAGTTTATTTGCTTCCTTCTGCGTGTTTTCTTTAAGGTACTTTTAAATTATGCTACTTGGCAGTTGCTGCAATTCTCTCTCTCCCTCTCATCCTGTCTGGGCTCTGCAGCCCCAGGTGCTGCAGGACTGATCCCGCATACTCAGTGCAGGAGGTACTCTGGCATCCTAAATGCCAAGTATTGCATCCACAGGGATGCTAGCTGGCATGCTTGGCCCTCCAGTTCTCTTACTTTAGGCTGGAAGAGGAAAGTACCAACTGTCTATAGTGTCTAGAAGAGCAGAAAGGGTGGACGAATGGGCCATTAACTGATTAGAAGGGTTTAATGGGGCAAATCCAGCTAAGCCAAACTCTAATGTAATACCAGAAAGAGACCAGGAGGCAGAGCAGAGCCTGGATGGTCTTGTATTCTTTCTTATCCTTCTCGCTCCTTTCCCCAGCCTGCTGCTCCCAGAGCGCTTGCTATCACCAAGTGGTTCTGGTCTTATCTGGGCCAAAATCTTTGGGATGTTTATTGTTAAGGCTTTTTGAGGATGTGGCACAGAATAGCAGGAGGAGGGTGGTACGGTGACAGCACTTTGCTGATTATGTAAGCAAGATAAAAGAAGTGAAAACATTCAACCTTTATCATGGCAAGACTGAATGGGAATCTATGCGACAAAGAAAACTTGCTTCTCCCTGCTGAAGCTAAAAGCTTGCAGGAAAACTTTTCCTGAGAAGGTCACAAAAACCTTTTATAATGGACTGCGGCAAACAAGCTAAAGCTCTTTCTAACATAGATGAATATATAAACAACACTAAATGCATGCAGTCACCAAGCATTACATTTTTTATTTCTGCGTATGAGCTGGGCCTTTCCGATAAAATAGCATTCCTTAGTCGAAGAAAATTGAACTGAACAATCCATGTACCTGCAGACAATTTGGCCCCAGGGCCTTTAAACTTTAGACTAACTTGCCGTGAAGAAGTAAGAGGTACAAATGATACTGCCTTGGAAGACTGAGTCCCTCAATAGATCTTGAAGAGCCCTCACAGAAAAAATTATTTGCATTTTTATGCTTTTTATGCAAATTCTTCAAAACTTTACTGACTCTTACATACAAGTATCTTTGAAAAAAAGAGACTATCCACAATAAGAGATATAATACACAATTTCCATGGGGCCCTCACTTTAAATTAAAAAAAAAGCCTTGCAAATTACAGTCATTCTAAAAATCAAAAATAGCTTAGCCAGCTTTTAAAGAAGTGCATACGTGCATCATTACTGAATGCACTACTGCTTGAAACATATATAATTCCAAAATAATCTCCTTGAAATAAACACAATCTCCGCCATAAAACATGCTGGACCTGAAATTGAAGACAAAGCAACCAGTATTTGTTGTATTAAAACCCTGACAAAATACATTTTAATCATGTCCAGTCTTATGAATTCTAAAACAACCTGGAATGCCATTTGGCCTTCATGATTAATGTGTACTTTATCATTGTAAACAGAGCTTCCTGAACTTTTCTATAAAGTCTGCTTTTTGAATCAACATTTAAACAATCAGCATTGCCCTTTCTCTCCTTTTACGTTGTGGTGGTTGTGTGCAGATTCTAAATAAGGTATAAGATATCAGGAGTTTTCATATTTAAGCAGAGAAAAAGAATTTAATCACAGAAAAAAGCTGGAATTCTGAGTGACCTCAGGTATTAGCTTTGTTGAGTTGAACAGTAGAATTTGTGCTCTCCTTATCCATACCAGGAATTAAAGAATTTTATGTGACATGGTTGATGTGTTGATCAATAAAACAACAACAATCATTTACACTGCAAGTTTAGCGCAGTTTCAAAAATCTGCATTAACCAAGCCGGTAGCTGTAGCAGAATCAATAGACACAGCATCTTGCTTAGTGGTGTGAATAAATGAAGTATGACTAAACTTTTAGCACCCAATGAATACAGATGCAGATGACAAAATCCATGTGCAGAATGTGTTCTGCAAGCTACGCAATGACAGTGTGCCTGAGAGTGTAATGCACAATAAAATGTTAAAAGTATTAAGAAATTCTCACTTTAATTTTCACTCTGCTTCACTCAGTATTTGCACTGTGAGACTGTGAGTTTGCAGTCAGCATACATTGTATTTTGAGACCTGTTGAAAAGGCCCTTGTTAAATTCGCTCCTGTGTGTTCACGTCAGTTCCATAGCTTCATGTTACTTTAAATCCCTCCTCCTATTTTCCTAACCACTCATCCCCTTATTTGACACATTTTAATCTCCTAACTAGCTCCTTTCTATTGTCAGTGAAGTTTCTGATGTGCCACTACTGCTATAGGAGTCAATCATCTTTAGTTCTGATGCAGATAAAAGGAATAAAACTGCTGTTTTATTAATGGTCTAATATGTTTGTGTTTAAACAACAATGACTCCAACTGGTACTATTTTAATCATGATGCTTGAATTCAGAAGGACTACACTATAGCTTTGTGAGATAAATGAAGACAAACATCAAATCATTCTGTTTCTGATCTAATCTGTTAAATCAAACGGTTTAATCGAATCTTCTTTAATTGCTTTCTCTTTTTTTCTCAGCTGGTTCAAACTTCTCTGAAGTGTTACATTTTCTTTTTAAAAAGTTGTCTGAATGACCAACAGGATGGCATTTCCTAAATGCAGACCTACATACATATAATACATGATGCAACAATGAATACGTTGCACAGTAAAAAAAAAACCATTCACATGAAACATCGAATATTCTGAAGAAACCCAGAGAACCTAAAGATTTTCATTCACGCATACAGGAGTACACCAAATATGTATTTCACAGACAAACAGAAATTATCAAAAACCTTAGCATCACGATGAAAACAATCGATAGTCATTAACTACAGGTGTAAGCTCTTCCTACAGAAACGAAATAACCATTTTTGATGATACCTGATTAGCCAAATAGAAAAACATCCTAAACCTCTGAAAAAACTGTCTTTCTCTCATCTGTATTTTCATTTATTCAGAGTATTGAGCTCATTACCGGTTCTCATTCAAAATATCTAACCATTTCTCTGTTTTCTTCACTCAAATGCAGGCATCTTTTATTCTAATCAATAAAGGACATACACAGTACCACGTTCTGGCGGTGAAATAAACCTCTCCAAATTGGAAATTCATTAAGGGGCACTATGTAACACTAAAGAATCTGAGCTACTGGTTTTCCAGGCTGATTTTTTTTTCCTTTTTTTGCTATGACGGTCAATTAAATGTAAATACTTTATGAATGTTATGGTACATGTTGTTTAAATTGGCTAACTTACTAAGAGTTTATTATCTTAAGTCTGTGAAGTAAACAAGAAGAGTGAATATTAAAGACAGTAGCTCAGCATAAAAATGTGATATGCCCTTGAACTTATAACACTGCAGTAAGCAATTACCTTAAAGAAGCCACCCACACAACAGAACTACGGCTTTGTTCCTTATCTTCAAAGAACAAGCCACTTGCATCTGGATCAAATCCTTTAAACAATGCACGAACACTCAACATCAAAGCACTTCCATTTTCTTCAGTTATTTAATTTAATTAGAGCTAATACAGACATGAATTTAGACACTGATTGCTGTGTAGAAAATCCCCAGAAAACATGTTCAAGAAATTAATCAATTTGGTTTTAATTTTATAAAGATTTTTCCCCCAGTACCTGACAGGAGCGCCTCTGCTCTGTGCAGGTTTCAGCAAGACTGTCACAGTGCTGTCAGTTTGATTCAAAGGTGTTTCAAGTTCATATGGTGGCATAGAGGGTGCTAGAATAAGAAAAGAAAAGAGGCAAAAATAATCATTACTCCTGTATTCTTCTTTCAAGAGCTGCATCTTTATTTGAATAGGTAATTTTAAAGAATTCTTCAAATATAAAGACCATATTTTAAGTCTAAGATGCTTTCTGTTACAACACAAGCGTGAGACAACTGTTAAATAACTTCATCAAGAAAAAAAAAACAAACAGGAATCCCAGCTCACTGCCAATTTCAAGATGGGAAACAGATACTGGTAGGAGTGAGTTTGCAGAAAGCATTGAAAATCCATGACTTGGAAATCAAAAGTTATCTCAAGAAAAGCAAATGTGCAAATGTGCATGCTGAAGTGACTACAGTTTTTGAAACTAAGCCCAGCTTTCTCAGTATGTCAGTGATACTAGGCTGCTCTCTCAGCATTTGTCATTCCTGGAATTTTAACGGGCGCTGTAACTGTCCTAGGTCTGTTGTCCACCACAGACATAATTTACAATAATGATGCAGGATTATCACCATGAGACCTTATCTTAGGTTTGAAGCCACACTCAATAGCAGTTTTGCAAACTGTGTCTTCACTGAGGAATTACAGTTGTGATTAAAACAAACGATGCCTCAGTTACTGTCTTTTGCTGTTGCTACTTTTTTTCACTGCTATCGTGTAGTCCCATTTTTATCATTATACAGGATGGAAGGCTGCTCAATTAATTGGTTGTTTAGCAGTCTGGTGTATCCTCATTGTCCGGTAGTTAAGCATGATACACAACTAACAGATTTAAAGGCTACAGAAGCAAAAAACGGCCATTGCAAACTCTTCTGACCACAGGAATAACGCAGGGCAGTGAACTGCCCTAAACTAATTCCTGCTTGAAAAAGAAAATACATGATGGGGGAGAAGATCTTTTCTTCAGCAGGTTCTTTTAATGGCTAATTACACTTCATGTTGATCATGGAGACCTATTCAGCATCTCAACTTGTTTAGCTTTATCTTCCAACCACTGGAATACTTTGTGTACCATACTGATGAAGTTACTCAGTGTATATTATGCTCCATATACAAATAGCATCAACCTCTAGGCTCCTCTAGCAAACTAAATAGCTCCAACAATGTGAGTCTTTCTTTAAAGTGTATTTTCCAATCCTTTTCACCTTCCCAGTAGCAGCTGCATCTACTTGAAAAGTATATAAACGTCTCTTTCCTTTGTCCATATTGCCCTATAAATCCACGTAAGGATTGTATTAATGCTTTTGTCCACAACTTTTCAGTCTGCTATGAAAACATTAACAACGTATTTGTCGCTTTTCACTGATATTCACCAGTTCAGAGCTGCTTCACAAATAAAAAAAATAATCTTCAAAAACCTCCTTGTAAGCTGAGAGGGTTTTATTCTGTTTACAATTACAGATAAAAGGCACTAACAGACTAACTTTAAGTAAATTGGGTACCCACTTTGAGAAGCCTAAAGGCATAACATTCAACAGTACTTCAGAGATATGGACAGATTTTCAGTTTTGAATATCCAGATCTTCTTCACATAATGCCCCTTTCTTAAGTTGAACACCTTGAAAATAAGGGAAGCACAGAGTAACTGCACCTCCAAAAGGCTCTATTACCTCTGAATTCTTTTGGAACACTTTAAGTGTCATTTCTTGCCCTTGGTCTCCTGCCCACATCTTAACAAGTCTTGTAATCTTCCTAACTTATGACTCCTAGGTCCCTACTTGCACTCTTTACTAATCTTAGTCTCCTTCCACCAAAATCGTCTTCCCATCCAGGATATGAGTTGTGGTTCTCCCAGTCCCACCTTTCAGTCCTGGCTCCTTTTTCTCTTCTCTACAGATACTTGGACATTACCTATTCTTACACTTTTCTCCCATCTAGGTTAGGACTCTTCCTCCTACACGCTGCCCCCATGTAAAGGAGCTTATCAATACCCAGACAAAACAGGAGATATTCTTCCTGTTTACAGTTTTTGCAACTGCACACTCTGGTCTTCAGCAGCAGAAAGCTCAGATGCACTGAAGGGTAAGGCCCTTACAGACTCTATCTGCATTGGGCCTCACTGAGTCAATGAACATGCAGGCAAGGCTCTAAAAGCTTGGAAAGCTTAAATCTATTTATTGAGGATGTCATCTTTGGTGACATTCACTACTTAATTCTGTCAAGTTTCCCCCACTAGTGTGCAAACTACAATGTTTACAAATTGCACAAATCTGGACAGATTTTCAGAGCACTGGCTCAGAGTAATGTCTCTCGCTAAATATTTAAATTCCTGTTTGAAAGCAGTTCAGTAATGTATCGGTCACCAGAATTTTTCACTGATGTCAGCCATGTTCCTGAAATGGATGAAATTCTTCTAGTATGAAAGGCAGCATAAAAAATTTCAGCCCACACAGCTGACTTCATAGTCACATGCATCAGGGAACAGTCTTCTAATAGAGTGCCCATCAATTTTGATAGCAGGCCCTGTTACGAGCTCTGCTTTTGGTAATATGTATTTACATACAGATCACTTCATCCATCAGTGCCAATCACACAAATGTAGAATAAAACATGGCAACTATTTACAGTACAGAGTAGTACTACTCAAACACTTAAGACAGGAAATTAAGAGTATTTTATTCAAATGAAAATGCAGTCTAGAGGCAGACAAATTCAAATGCAATGACTCAATTCAGAAAGAGGTCTGAATGCACTGTTGCCGCCTCATCTGTTCTAAAAAACAGTGAAACCTTTTATCCGTAAACGTTCAGCATTTTCATTTCACATCTCTCCAAAATGGAGAGCAGTGGCCACATCAAGAGCCTCAAAGCCTTAAAGTGAGACGAGATCACAAGCCAATAGCACTGCAGAGGCTACCATATTCAAAAGCTAAAATTTCAGTTGTGATTTTTCAGTGATACTAAGAAATGTATGCATTCTGCTTCTGTTTTAAATGCATCCAGAGACTGGCTGTGACTACCTGAATACAAGTACAGTAACTAACATGAAGTATGCTAAAGCACATGGAAGACAGGGAGATGATTCGAGACAGTCCATGTGGCTTCAACAGGGGCAAGTCCTGCCTGACCAACCTAGTGGCTTTCTACAATGGAGCGACTGCATCAGTGGACAAGAGAAGAGCGATGGATACCATCTATCTGGACTTCTGCAAGGCCTTTGACACGGTACCCCACATCATCCTTCTCTGTAAGTTGGGGAGATACGGATTTGACGGGTGGACTGCTCGGTGGGTAAGGAACTGGCTGGATGGTCGCATCCAGAGGGTGGTGGTCAATGGCTCGATGTCCAGATGGAGAAGGGTGACAAGTGGTGTTCCTCAGGGATCTGTACTGGGACTGGCGTTTTTCAACATCTTCATCAGTGATATANACCATTCTATGATTCTAAGTAATAAGAGAGCGGGGTGCAGACAAGACAGCTTGCAGAACCTCACTGCATCGTAGCTTGGAGGTTAGTCTCATTCCCAAGAACACCTGCAATATCTGTTCAATGAGTTTTAGTTGGTGACTTCAACTTTAGAAAAGAACAATTTAATATCCAGCTTTATTCCCAATGCCCAGATTCTCCTCCACTCTCAATAGTCTTCTTCCTTCCTCATTCTAATAAGGGCTGATTCTGCCATCCTCACTCATATCAAGTCTGGCTATGTCAGAAGCTGATTTCTGACAGAGAAAGTTTCTGCTCAATATAAGAAAGCGGATGGAAAATGAACCTCATCGGTACTGACCAGTGCTAACCGTGTTTAGACTTCTCATAAAGAATAATTTTCTAACTTGAAAATTAACAACTTTTTTTTTGTCTCTACCAACACCTGTATTGGCAATAATTTCCACCTCGCATTAATTGCCTTCTCCTATGACAATAAAAAAGAAATTGCTCTATTTCTGATTAAAACTTGTTGTTGGGGTTTTTTTCACTCCAGTGAGGACAGAAAATGAGTGATGGGGAAAAGCACAAAGAATGGGAGTGAAAGAGAAAGAATATTTTGTACCTAAATGTCTTCCTTTATCCTTTCTGAAAAACAAAGTTGACCACAAATAAGTAAGGTAATTTTCTGTAAATGTTATCAAGGCATCACAGTTTAACCGTCAGTTTAATTCCCAAGACGACTGTAGAGAAGAGTAAAGGGATTTCAACTGTAACTTTGCAAAACATTTTGTCATCAATTACATAAGCATTTTAGAGTATGTAATAGTATTGCATGCCATCAGCTAGAGAAATGAAGTGTTCCTCTGCCTCTGGGAGGGCTTTAAAATACTCTTTGTGGATCTGCAGAAGTGACAGAGTCATGCTGCTGTTATCTGAAAACCACTAGTCCTGATGTTCTCGTCTAATGCAGTTTCATAACCACTTCAGTCCACACGCCTGCTAGGAACATACGCAGGCTGGCACTTAGTCACACTTCCTAAGCGAGTGCTAGAGAGATAGCATTTCTGCTCTACTCTCAACTGTTCATGGCTCATTAAAGAGATTTTCCAGCACCGTTACTGTACTAATTTAGAACCATGTCAAGGCTGACTAAGCTCTGAATGGAGCCCTCATCCTCATGTCCAAAAAACCCTATGCTAAATGTTGCAATAGCAGCTGTCACTGACTGTAAGCACATAATTCATAGGGCTTTTTGGGTGATAAGTTACAGTTGTGAATAGGGACTTCCAAGTACGAGCTGATATTTAAGCACTTGGAAGTTTTTCAGATATGTTAATGTTTGTCACTTTGACATCTTCAGGGATAAACACGTATTTTACTTTTTCAATTTACTGCTTGTTAAATCCTAAAGAAGAAGCAAACAAGAAAAGAATTACCCATGTCATTATCATAAGCAAAAACCAATATTCTTTAATCAAGTACCTGATATTTTAGTGGTGAACTGATTTGTGATTGGAGGTCCAAAGCCTTTAGCTGTGCTGGCTCTTATGGTAAAAGAGTAGGTAGTGCCAGGATACAGTCCAAAAAAGAGATAGTGCGTTTCATTTCCTAGCTTTGAGACTCGTCCACTTTGATTGGATAAATCTATTTCTGGGTCAAAGGAACTGACTGCTTTGTAGGTGATCTGCAAAAGAATAAGAAAGTTATAAACTGCCTTGAGCAGATGAACAGAGATTGCATCTTTATCCAGTAAACCCTTCTGATGTATGCGCTGTCAGACATTTTATGATAAGCTATCTTACTCTCATATGCTCTTCAAATCCCGAATCCCACGAAGGGACACAGAAACTCAGCCATAACTGCTATGAGTTATTACTTTTATAGATACAGAGACTTAGAGGCAGCTAGATTACAACTTTAAAGGATAGGTTCAGGCTTACATCTTTCAAGATGCTGCCTTTACCCGTGTCATTTTTTGAATTCACCTTACTGTTGGTTTTGATCAGCAACAATAACAAAACCAAAACAACCAGGTAAAAACAGATAAGCAAATAACAAAAGATGTATCCTCCAGTTCCAGCTGACTTGACTAAAATTACACTTTGCTCTGAATAAGATTATCCGTAAAAGATGATAAGGGCAGCTTAAGGCAAATTTTTCAGAAAGTGGGTAAAGCTTGTATTTTAGTCTGAAGCTTAGCTATTGTAATTGCTAATTTGGAAATTTTCACATTATTATATTGTACCTAGGTCAGATTTTAATTCGGAGGAAAGGAGAGATAAAATGTTAAGTAATATATGCAGACTGTATATTGCATCCTCAGTTCCTTCTTTGATTCAAACAGTATTTTTAGTTTTCATTAGAAATGTTAATATAAGTTCATAGTAAAACTTGATCCAGATTTCTTCTATTAATTACTAATTTCCATGTACTGTAATGAGAATTTAAAAATAAGAAATCCATTAAAAAATTAAAAAGTAAAAATGACTCATCCCTCCTTTTTACTTTTAAAGTTTCATTTGTATGTGAATAATTCCAACACACTTCTTATATAAAGTGATAACTGACATTCTTTTTGCTATATTTATTCCATATCATTATAATTAAGCAGGCACTTAAAACAATACATAGCAATATCTACGTGTTGGCTTTACACATTACCTTAAATGCTTGCAATTTCCTAAAACCTCTGACTTAATGAAAATTGATTTTTCTATGACTCATCTAACATAAAACATCAATAAAGTGCTGAAAATTAGTAATAAAAACTTTGATACTGTGTAGATAAACTCCAACATTATTGCAATAGATATAGGAAGATCCTCTACAACTCTTCATCCACAAATCGAACTGAAAGTGCCTTAAAAAGCTGCTCAACTAACTTTCCTAAGTATAACAGAAGACAGAAGATTAGCAAATATCAGAACTATTATCAGTAAAGAAATTAAGTTTACATATTGTGCAAAAGAATCTCCCTTTCTGATGGTAAGTGTTGTCATGTCTGCTTGTGAGAGAGTGGGTCAGAGCTTTTTTTGCAAATTTTACAAGACAGGTTAGACAACTATCTCCTAACTATGTTTTAGACAGACCTGATCCTGTTTTGCCACAGATATGTGAACTAAATGACCTCTTGCAGCTCCCTTTAACTATGTTTTCTAGGTTTCTATGATTCGTAACTGCATTTTCCAAAATCTCACTTAAATTTTATTCAAAATAACATCAGGCTATTGGAGACTGCAGCCTATGTTAGTCTTGATTTTTTTTTTTTTTTCAGTGTTTAGTTATTAGAAGTGGCTGACATTCTGTAATGAAATAAGTTCTAACATGGATCATGCAGAACACATGAAAAAAAGAAGCGTTTTGCCTTCTTAAAATGAACTTGCACTGTTTCTGTATTTCACTCCTACTTGTAAGACTGTTACTTCTTTTTTTTTAAGCTCATTTCTTATGTCCACCATTGCTAATGCCAGTTCAGCTTTTCCGTGATAACAAAAAAAGGGCATGAGGGTAATTTTCTCACTGCATGTTGACTATTTTTATCAAACTTAGGTGAAACCTTGCCCAAAGAACTAATCCCTTTATTCCCACAACTGTGGACCTGTACTGGTGATAGAGGAGCAAAATGCAATAATTTCTCAATATGTCATTTCTTCATATAAAGTTTTTGTTCTTTAAATATTGGTAAAACAACTGGATTTGCGCTTAATTTCACAATAACAATGGATACTCTAATACCTGAGACTTCAACACACAGTTTTTCCCAGAACATATATTAAAAGATTGTTTCCTTCAGGCACTAAAAACAAATGCCTGGTCCCAGAAAACAGACTAAGTTATGAGATTTTTAACAACACAGAAAGTTAGGTACTCCAAATAGGAAATGCCAGACACAGAGGTGAGATTGAGCTTTCTCCCTAGGTGCATGTATGCAGATTCAGGACTGCATATTACGTTCATCCATCTGCTGGGATGAAGACCCTGGTGCCTCATGCTGAAAGGTGTCTGCTACTGTAGTCCTCAGGCTGCCCCTATAAAAAATGGCTATCATCTGAAGCACTTGCCCTGGAAGGAGCAACCTTGCTCTCCTAGGTCTCAGGCTTACATATTTGCAATTTTGCCTCACTCTGGTACTTGCTTTCCTTCTAGCACCACAATTCTTTCACCCCTGGTTGTGTACAGCCCAGTGGTGGGTAACAGGTGAGTGGAAGGAGCATTCACCCCTTGCCTTGGCTCTGCACCCAAGCCACTCCCTTGGCAAGGCAGGTTATCATGAATTGAGGAATCTCTCAGGCCGAAATGTCCCCTACCCAGGCCTCCCCCCTACTACGTTAGTGCTCCTCTGCTGGGCCGTTCTCTGGAAGGCGAATGCCATAAGCATCATAGTTTTCATGAACATACCAAATATGGCATAAGTTTTTATAAGAGCAGGTTTAGTGGCTAAGCTTTTTAGATCAGAATTGTTGATGTACACACAGACAAGGTAGGCTTAGATGCCTCTTTATCTTAGCTTTGGCTTGCACCAAGGCATAGGCAGGAGCTACACACCTCACTTCTCAATCTTGGGTGATTTGGAGCTATGCTGGATGCATTACCTTGACAACACAACAATCAGCCAGAGAGGTGCCTACTGAGACATGACAGAGAGTCTAAATCAACCTATAAAATACAGGTACCTAAATTTCATCTAACTTGTCTGGATCTTATCCTGTGAGCCACTTCAGTTAGCTAAAATATACCTGAAGTATACTGCTACGTTTCACCTGAAGTATACATTTAAAACAGGTAGAATCTCCCTGTGATTCATTGCGTATATTTGTTGGCCTCCAGGTAGTTTACCAGTCATATTTATAAAATCTTTGTGATACATCTTAGGCTTATAAGCAAACATCAGGGCAGAAAAAGTATTGGAAAATATGCTTTCAGCAACTAGGCGTGTGTTCACATTTAGGCACCTGACTGGACTGACTTGGCATCTTTAAAACAAGGGATGGTTTGATTGCATCAGTTTGTTGGTACCTTTTACTTAAACATTAATTAAATCAAGTTTCTCATTTAACTGATTGCCTTGCTCCCTCTATCTCTGCTTTGAGGTGTATTCCATAAGCAGTATAAGGAGACAGCAGCATTGTATTTTTTCTCAGTATTCTCTTTGCTGTTGGAATGCTAGGTTCTTTTGATGTTCAGAGACTTGCACAGTCCTGAATACCTTAGTAAGTCTGGCCAAGCTATTCTTTTCCATCTCTGAATACACCTTTACAATGCCAATTACAGCCGATGGAGTTATGTATGCATATACATTTAAGAATGAACTGCATGTATACAGGTGCCATGGTTTCAGCTGGGATAGAGTTGACTTTCTTACTAGCAGCTGGTATAGTGCTATGTTTTGGATTTGGGATGAAACCAGCGCTGGTAAAACACTGATGTTTTTCCTCACATTGAGATGGAATTTCCTGTGTTCTCGCTTGTGTCCGTTGCCCCTTATCCTGTCACTGGGCACCACTGAGAAGAGTTTGACCCCAGCCTCTTGACACTTGCCCTATAAATATATATAAGCATTAATAAGATCCCCTCTCAGTCTTTTCTTCTCCAGTCTGAACAGACCCAGGTCTCTCCTTTTGGTTGTTGCTGAGCCAAGTCAAGGCCTTTTCTGCTCCTTGCAACACCCCACCAGCAAGTAGGCTGGGAGTGCACAATAAGTTGGGAAGAGACACAGCCAGGACAGCTGACCCCAACTGACCAAAGGGATATTCCACACCATATGTCATGCTCGGTATATAAAATTGGGGAAAGAAGAGGGAAGGGGGGTTTGTTTGGAGTGATGGCATTTTGTCTTCTCAAGTAACCGTTATGCATGATGGGGCCCCGTTTTGCTGGAGATGGCTGCCAATGGGAAGTGGTGAATGAATTCCTTGTTTTGCTTTGCTTGTGCATGCAGCTTTTACTTATTAAACAGTCTTTATCTCATTCCAAGTGGGGAGAGTGAGCGAGTGGCTCTGTGGTACTTGTTGCTGGCTGGGGTTAAACCATGACAAGAGTGCATATATTCCTCAGGAATGTAATCAGATGTGCATGCATGTTCGTAAGCAGAAAGATGATTCACCACTGTGTGTTCCTATGTACATAAAGCCTAACCAATAAAAACATTAACATATTAACTAAAACATTCTGATCCCTGAAGACAGGAAACTGTTGGAAAGCAGTTAGCTTTATAAAAAATCAATTCATACTTTTTCATAACATTTTGTCCTCTTACAATAAAGTAGTTTTCAAAACAGTATCAATAGGTTACCATTCAATTTAACTTTTCTTTTACACCATCTCTCGTTTAGGTGGGGTTTTTTAAACAAAGCATTTCAATACCAATTTTGTAGTAAGGTCAGGTAAGAAGCTTAACAGTGATTACTGTCTGACAGCTTAATCTGTGCAGTCTTTTGTCAATTTTCTAAAAGGTATTCAGGCAGAGGTTCCACATGATGAAAAGCAGTGATTTTTAGACATCTAACAACATACAATTTTGTTGAATTTGCATTTTAAAAATGCTAGATTTTTTTTTTAATTATGCCTGCTTGTTTCTATTACAATAGGCTTCCTGTAATGAGTCTTATCTAAATGTGATGTTGACTGTCACCACTGTGTTATGTCTCCTATTTTTTCAAAAATTCACTAAGATCTGTCTTTCAATGTTTGATCCACATTATTAGACAGAATGTTATATCACATGGTTCTAAAAATAGCAGTTTTCTTAAAGATGAGAATATTTTGTACATTTTGGGTCCTGCACAATTCATTCCTACATTGTATATTTGATTTTATTACTTTGTAAGTGCTACTATCTTCAAAAAGAAGATTCATTTTACATAAACTTGAAAAAAATGTTAAATTTTCTTACGAATTATGCACTTTTGAAAATAATAAGCATACATAAAAATTAAAACATGGCAAAATGCTAGGTACCTCATACAAAGTAATCACACCATATGTTTGCGCTGGCTCTCTCCATTGAAGAAAAATCTTCTCTTCAAAGGTGCTCCCTTGAATGGATTCAAGTGGCACAGCACTTGGGACTAATGGATAAAAAAGGGAAAAAATGCTGTTTTGAGAAACATTTCAGAAGGAGAAACTCTGCTTAATATTCGCACTATTGAGGCACAAAAACCATCCCACTATTATTTCCCCAGGACTGAAGCAAAGGCTAGGGTAGCTCAAAAGGAAAATGACTAATTTAAAAAGATAGTGCCATTACACATGGAAATGTACATGGAACATACAGAAACATGGAACGATGGAAACATACATGTCACCTTCAGTGTAAGAAGGAATTAGCGAGCACTGCATTTTTCCCATAAAACACTACTGATGAAAAAAAAAGGACAAATCAGCTTTTTATAAGGAATTAGGCAGTATCTCAAATATAAATTCTTGTAAATAAAAGCTACTTGTGACACCTACTTATCAATGTTGTTACTGTCCCATAGTGAAAAACTATTAAAAATTCATATATGAAAATGGACAAGGACTGAAATAACAATGTATAGCTTCAACAAACAGAACTAGAATGGTTAGCTTGGAAAGATGAGTCACGTGTTGCATAGAACAGCAGTGCCCACTGACATGAGGCCTGAAGACCTACAACAGGGTGAACATAAGGAAATTATGAAGCAGCCAAACAGAAAACCTGACATTATTCACTTTTCTTGAAGTCTCTTAATTTATGAGAATGACCTCTGAAGAGTCAGGGATATCAGAAGGTTCTGACAAAAGACATGTCAACTGCTCCCAGGTATCTACCTGTGTTTTCTGTTTGTTCAGCAACAATTCCCAAGCCCAGCTCAACACAGTTTTCAGAGAAGGAAATGTGTAAACAGCTCATGGATATGTATCTACGATTTTATTTTTGTAACAACACTTGCAAAGAAATGTGAAAAGAAAATCCTGAAAAATGCAGGACTGCTGTGAGGCAACAGGCACTGATGGATTTGCACCTTTCACTGCATGTGAAAATCCAGTGAGAAGATACACCTAGCGCTTTCCACATGCTAGAGAAAGAAGGTGAAAGTACCTGCTGCAGTGGTTGAAATAACTGCTCAGACCCCTTATTGAGATTCACACGAACAGTTAAAGAATAGGAAGATCTTCAAGCAAGACATTTGGTGACTCCTTCCCATTGCTAGGTCTCGTAGAGCACTGTCCTCCTCCTACTGCTCCATGCTGTTGGTCTGGGAGTTTACACAGTTTGAGACTTTCATAATCACCTCTCTGTAGAGCCCATTGCTCTACCAAGGGGAAGCTTCAAGGACACAGGTGATGGTTTCTGAACTAGCTTACCAGTCCTGCATGGACCAGTAAGATTACGCCTTTAGGACAACCTTAAGTCTGGTCACTAAACCTTGCTTCCAAGTAGAAGAGAACTGGCAAAACTCGTGTGGAATCATGGGGTTACTGACTCATGTGTAAAGGGAGAAGAATTAAATGTAGTGTAAATAAGTTGGGAGCACAGCAAAACACTGTGGTAACCCTCTACAATTACTGAAGGCCATAAACTGAGCAGTTATGCCATGAGGGAGGTCAAGCACTGGGAGAAGTTACCTGGAGAGATTGTAGGATATCCATCTTTGGTGATACTCAAAACTCAACTGTACAAGACCTTGAACAATCTGCTCTCACTCTATCCTGAGAAAAATGTTAGACTAAATGAGCTCTGGAGGTCCCTTGCAACCTATATGATTGTGTGATTCAAAAAGTTATGACGATTATTTGGGTCAGCATACCCTGCTGTGTTACATCCATATTTATGTACCTTACTGAAAGTGTATGGTATACTACAAAGTTATAATTTCTTCCAAGGTATTCTCTCAACCACTGATGCTGGTTTTTAATATAGAACTTGAAATAACATAAAGTTCGAGTGGGCCAGGAATAAGAAAATACTACACAAAATGTTAGAGAAAATACATAAACAGCCCAGAAAACAATAAGGTCTTTAGCTTTGTCATCCTATAATTGAAATGAATCAAAATTAGAGGATGACAGCAAAATTAATTCAAATTAAACAATTTTTTGTTAGCTATGCTTTGTCAAATCTGTTGCATTAGCGACTACACATTCCTAAATTGTTTAATTTATTCCCTCATATATTTTCATTAGAAATTAGTACTACACAAAACCAATACAGCATATATTCAATTATTTAATAGGTTTAAATGACAGACTTCAAGAATTTATTACAAGCAGAACTCATCATGGCTAAAGTTTTTTCTAGAAATCTTTCCAAAATGTTTGCAGTAAATCTATCATTGATCTGGAAGAAAGCATAAAGCCACTCCCGTTCAGATTGCAGATGATAAAAATGGGAGGAGGACAGATCTGTTATATAAGGCAACGCCTGCCATTTGGTAAGGCTTCTTTTACCAGCATGCATTTTAAAATGGGTAAAAGCAAGGTCAAAAAAAATAAGGTACACTCGTAGAGGGCACTAAGGGGCTACATCTCAGCACGGAGTGTTCTGGAAAGGTGAAACTGGTTCCTGGTGCATGACCAATGCAACAGGGAAGTCCCATTTTGGTATCATAGCTAACAGAGCTCCAGCAAACCCTCTACAGGTATAATCACAATAATATCACAGAGGACTTGGGAGAATAGCATAACCTTTTCATGCAATATTATTAGAGCATTACAGAGACACAGTAGCCAGTTCTGCTGTCCATGCTTCAAAAAGGACGCTCACAAATTACATTATTGCTCAAAACAAAAAAAAATGAGATCTGAAAACCCCACATTAGCTGAAAATTACTAAAACGAAGGGGATATCGGTATATTTCAATGTCTGGATATGGAATATACATTAAAACCCAACTATCAGTGTCCAGTGGTTGGAAAGCCAAAGCTAGAGAAATTGAAACCACAAACCAAGAACAAATATTTAACTTTGAGCATATCGCCCAACAGAAGAGTTTACATGAGGATACTGTGGACAATCATGTGAAATTTCTTCAAACTGATACTGGAACTTCTAAGACGCAGAACATAGTTCAAGCACAAGTTATGAGTTTAATGAAGAAATGATTATATGATGTGTGATGTTATGGGTTACCTAAAAGATCATTATAACACTTTTAATGGACCCTTTACTGCCTTAAAATTGGTGAAGTTGGTGGAAAATCTGATACAAATTTTAGTGAAAGTAGAGCATGCACTTATATAGAAAAGTATATTGACTCTCAGGAAGTATGCATGTACAATGTATGTGCACATGTAAATACAAAAACTCACCATCTTCATCAGTTTGTACTACAAGTTCTTGGCTTTCTTTTCGTCCTTCGGGATTCATTAGTACTAATTTGATGCTGACATTTGTGTATGGTGATAGATTAGTAATTGTGTGCTGGGGATGTGAACTTTCTGTATCCCAGCTTACTTCTTCTCTCACTTGCTCTTGTCCTCCAGCCTGGTAACGGTAATGGACTGTGAGGTTGTATCGATGGCAACGTGTGACATTATATCCAAATGGTTCCCAGCAAATAGTGATTTGTCTAGATTTGATCTCCACAACTTCTAGTTTTCGTGGCCCACGCATTGGATCTGCAAAATTACCAACATAATTCGGGTATGATTATTTATTCGTATTATAATAGTAATAAGAAGTGACACAGTTCTATAAATATGACATATAAGCAGAAATAGAAATTCACTGCTTTATCTTTCATAGTGCAAACAACAATAAAAGTATAGGTCTCTGAAAAATCAGGAAAGAACAGTGTGAAAAAGAGAGAAGTGTCTTTGATGAAAAACAACGAGCAAACAAAATACCAGAAAGTTTTTATCCTTAAAGTCAAAGTCAAAATACAGTTTAAATACCGCTTACATTTTACCTATCTGTTGCTTGCAAAAAAAAAAAATTTTTTTTTACAAATTAATTTGTGTTAAGACTTTCAGAGCAAAAAGCTTCACAAAACAAGTATCTAAAGAGAAAAGGTAATTTTAGGGAAAATTTGCAAATACATAGTGATTTTCTCCCAGGACTGTTTATGCAAAGAGAAACTGTCAAGTGGTTCTTCAGCTATTTCTTATTCATTTGGTTTTAAGTTAGACTGAATGCAATAGCTCAATCCCTAATTTGGCCAAGACATAAAGTTAATATTCCAATTTCTTTAAAATAGTCCATAGGGTTCTCTTCCCATAAACATTAGCTGTTAATAGCTTCTTCCTTTTTTTTTTTTTTTATTTTTTACCACATCTAAAATAAACAGTGCAAACACCTAATTTTGTAGTAGTAGTTTAGCAAAAAAATCAAAATAAACAGGCAGGACGTACACCCTCCTGCATCTGTGCTTTCCTAAAGAACCCTCAGTTGATAACCAGCCATAAATCACATCTAATAAAATCATAACCAAGAACTTATGTCTCTCTATATACAAGAACCAAAGATTGTGGTTGACGAAGTTAAATTTTCTTCAGTCCTACTGGTACCAGCAATTCAGATAGACAAGGGAACCCAAATTTCCCCCGTATTACAGCAAAACCACTGAGTTGACACCCACCCCACATTTTCAAAACAATGTCATTAACAGAGCTATTATACATATTTATCAATAACCTGGGTTTTTTCATATTGGAGCCCTCAACAAGATTAAAGACAATGTCTGTTTTTATCCACTGCTTCACTAGTTAAATGCTTAGAAGACTTTTAATGAGCTAGAAGCCTCTTATACGTAAACAAATTAATATGCATCTTCCCTCTTTTATGTTTATTAATCAACATGTCTTCACTAGGAATGTTCTAAACAATTTACACAGGATTTCATCTTTTTACTTTTTAATAAAATCCCTGCATGCTTGAAATATTTGTTCAAAGATGTTATTCATCTTAACTCCTTGAAGAAAAGGTGTTAAGAAATTGCTTGTTTTCTCTAACATCTACAAAGCAGGGTATTTTTTTCCACTTTATAATCCTCCAGCTTTTTTTTTTTTTTTTAATTAATTGCCACTACCCAACAGTGCTGATCATCAATATAGAATATTTGCCAATTGCTGACAAAATGGCAAAACAAAACAAATTCATGAACAGATCTAATCCTGGTCTCCTTTCCAGTGACCAGACTGACTGATAAAAGTGTCCTCACCAAGGATAAATCACCATAGACCCATTTACCTGCTTCCAGGCTAACGATACAGGTGTTTGGGATACTTTCTGTTGCTATAACAATTCAGATTAATGAGAAAGAGATCTCAAAGACTGGCAAGTCCTAAGAGTTTCATGTCTTCCTTAAGCATTTACTTCTGCATAATTCAGACATAAGTTTCACGAAAAAGGAGTCGTCTTTTCTTCTGGTTTCGTATCAGCTTCTAAGCATTTCTTCATTTAGGTGAGACTATGAATAGTGAAGGACATTCGATGGGTATTGTGTAACTGTCATCTATCTGAATGGGCTAAATAGGACTAGAAAATCAACAAAATTGAGGTGACCCTGACATACAACGTTAAGCAGCTGAATAAAGTTCCTAGCTGCAAGAATATGGAACAGTCTTGGAACAGTCTGCTTTGCACCGTAGTAGGCACATCAGAAAATTCACAGGGGAGCTGAGAAATCACTTTATTAGAGACATAAAACTAATTTGTAGCATTTTAAAACTGAAATCGAGTGGCTGTACAAAAAAAATGGATCAAAACCTATTCAAGATTTCTGCCCAGGAGGAAGATTTTCTTATGTCACTGTTACCTTAATAAAAAGTACAAGTTAGCCCTCTAGTTAAATCTTGAAGTCATTGCTATGAGAATGACAGATAAATTTTCTCTTCTAACAAAACAGACAAAGGAAAAAAAAGATTAGACTGTGGAAGATGGAGACAATACCACTTTTGTTGATATTCACAGGATAAAGCTCATCAGACAAGGCAAATACCCTGGTTGCTTTGGTTCCTGACTTGATTCTGTAATCTACAGTATCAGATATCTATGCAGCTCATATCTATTTTTTCCTTACAATTCATTCAGAGATCATGCAACTGATAGGGCCCTAATGACCCCTTCGTGGCATAAGCGTAGTGTGTCAACCAGTCAACGACAGCACTTAGTGAAAAGGAAGGGAGAGGTAGCATATAAAAAACCCTGGGACAGAGCAGAGAAAGACAGATAAGGAAAAATAAAGCAAGATCTTATATGATGCACCAGGTGGGATAACCAATGGTTTATGAGGGATGTCCACTGAGAAAGTGAGGCTGAATATTCCAAAGTGGTTTGTCCACGAAGAAGCCTCTGAAGATAAAGGCCTGTACTCCAAAGAATGTACCCAGTTTGTGTCCTCAACCACACTTTAAAATTCTGTAAATAGACATGTTTAGTGGAATAGATGATTCTTTATTATTTCTTTCATCAAATAAACCTAATTCCTGAAATACTACTACTTTATTTGCTTTATTTTTCTTTCCAATAACACACTTCTTTCATTTATCAGACATGACTTGATTACAGACCTGAGGATATCACTTCTCATCTGCTTTATATAGTTGAGTTCTCAGTCGTAATGGATCTATATGCTCCAACTACATGACAATTTTTTGGTTAAACTCAGTTAATTCATACAGTAAGCAGTAAAGACATAAAGGGAAACGTGTCTACTTTTAACCAGAAAAAAAGGTCAAGGTAACAATGGAATTCTTGGGTTAAAAAACATGTGGCTCAAAACAGCCATGAAAAATAGCAGTTATTGCAACAAAAGATAGAAAAAGAAGCTTCCATTTGATCACGTTAGTACTGAGCTTCTCTGGAGGTATCGTTCTATACCCTAGAGGAAATATTTAATGTGATATGGCTCTGAGAGCACAGTGCATCACTTCCAATACGCTGGGAAGTATATGCTCTTCATCATGAAGAACGCAGGATACTTGGGGAAGAAAACTATTAAGCAACACAAAAAGAATGACAACTAATGACTATGGTTTAAAAGGGAAAGCTGAATTAATTACCACAGCATGACGACTTCATTTAGTTGCTCTTATTTTCTACATGATCTTTTTATCTCTTTCCCATGGTAAGCTCCCAACTTTAAGTGAAAGCAAGCATTTTATAGGGACACTGCTGTTGTGCTCGTGAGACTTGCACTAACTCTTCATGCAGTACTTGAAGGCTGTCATCCTAGCCATGGTCTGCTGTTGTTACCTTGGGTAAGCTATGGTCAACTACCATCAGGTAAGGGATAGCTACACAGAGAAGTGTCAATTCATAGTGCTAATCACAATTGAAACCACATTTTTTAGAGTAGAAGATAAGGAGATTAATATGCCATAACAGTTATGTTATATGCAACATATGCACCTCATACCACAACAGCTATTTGCTGAACTTTTGGTTTTTCCTTACTTTATAAAGGCCCACCTGCAGACCTCTCCACTCCTTCTGCAGTTCTCTACATGAACTGAGCCACTGTTGCTCCTCAGTATTCCAGCTATTTTCTTATGCCTCACTGGTACAAATCACAAGGTGCATGGAGAAAATAAGGCTTAACAATTCATAAGAGAAGGAATTTTCCTCCCAAAGGAGCGCACTGCCTGTCATGCCTGAAGCTTAGCCAGGTAGTTCTTACTAATTCCCCTGCTGGTGCCTGCAGCATTTCTCATACTGCTCTCCTTCTGCCAGCTTCAGCAGGGTATCAAGCAGTGAAGTCTGACAGTTGCAGCTCTGACCTGAGGGACCAGCAAGCCCGGTTCTAGCCCCTGGCACTTTAGCATCCCATTTAAGCGGTGATCTTGGCTCCTTCTCTGTTCTGCTCTGTTTTCCTGAGAATATGGAGCAGAGACTGACAGACAGGATCAATTTCCATTGCAGCCGCAATTCACAGCTCATTTCTCTGGAACTTCACACTTTACCTCTTACGGCAAGCACAATGCTTTTTCAGAAACTCAATTTCAGAATCACAGAGACATTTAGGTGTATTTTTAGCATCCTGTCATTGATCACCAAAACTTGGGTTGAGAAGGAAAACTCAGACTGCAAGTGCTGTCTTTTCACCATAGACTGCACAGACCTACTGAAATAAGAGATGAAGAAAGGAACAGCATGGTGATTTTTCTGCCACTCCCTGATACTCCAGTAGCTGCAGGCATCTGGTATGTGCTAGGTACCATTTGAAAGTAATCTGAACAGTGGCAATTAAGAACTTACTTCTTGTCTTGGCAAACTATTAGTGTGGTTTAGCTCTGTAATCACAATTCTTTTGATTTTTGATTTACATTCCAGATTGGACTCTATTGCCCTTCCATGGGAAGTAAAGGATGAACACAACAAGAAAATGTTGAAATTTAAGATGAAACCAGAATCGTCTGAGATTTAAGATATTATCCACTACAGCTCTTTTAAACACAGAATTTAACTGATAATTAAATGTACAGGCTTTGTCACAGATTGCCTAAGCAATCTTGTTCAAATTACTTAACTTCTTTTCGCATCAATTACCTCTGAGTAAAGTGTGAGTCACAGTACTCTAGCATTAGCAGCAGACGGTGTTGCGTATCATCTAATAAACACCTGCAAGGAACTTGCATACTACAGTGATGGAGACCATAAGCACATACAAACTTTAGATTTGATTCCACACACTACATCAGGGCCACATCTGATTCAGCAGACAATTTAAGACATGTGCTTTTTTTCAAGCAAGGCTACTTGTGTTTTAGCGCCTTAAGAGTTCATCAGCATTGGCAAAAGTGATCACGCTGTCCGTGAACTTTACTGAATCAGAAGTATGCTCCAGGGAAGAACAGCTAAGGACGAGAGATGGGAACTAGTTTGCTTTTCCCTGCAAAGAAACTACAACATTAAACAAACATTTTTAACAACGGAGATTACAACTCTTACTTTAAATATATTTACGCGCACCGTATTTCATTCATGTTTCTCCTTACTTGACCCCACCTGTAGGGTTTATAAAGCCAGACTTCTCCACTCCCTCTACAGTTCTCCAGATAAACAGATACTCTGCTGCTCCTCGGTAATCCAGACATTATGTTATGCCTCAGGGGCACAGATCATGAGGTAATGAAATATCATGTCATCTATGGGGGTGAAATATCATTTCATCTATAGAGGAACAGACTATATGCCCCGTGAGCCAGCTGCTATCAAAGTAACAATGTTTAGTTTGGTTTTATAAAACAAATCTCAAGATTTGTACATCTACAGTCAACACCAAACAAGAAAGGAGGTAAAATATTTTACTTATTTGGCTTGCTCTTATTTGACTTGATTTGATATCCAATCTACATGACTGCAAACAGTTTGAGGTTGTTTGCAGACTTGGTCAGACAGTTTTGTGAAAGATCACACGCAACCACGATGGAGTGATTTCTATAGTGTAATTATTCTTTGTCTGAGTTCTTCAACAACAGATTGAAGTTCAAAAGGAGCTTCTCTTTGCTCAAAATACCACAAAATCTGGTAACAGATCAGGGTTTTTCAAATTCCAGTTTACCAAAAACTGCAGAGTGTAGTGAGGAAAGAAACGACAGGCGAGTTCTTGGGTGGTGTAATTTCACAGCTTTTTAACACATTTTTATTTTGGTCAATAGAAACACACTGGTTTTACACAGGTGCATCTCAAGTCCAAAGGAGCTGTCAAATTTGTTAATATAAAGAACTGCTTTGCCCTCATGATTTTCATACTGTCCATTACTTGGCTTATAAAAGAAAGGAAGCAAAGAGAAGGCAAACAAAGAAACAAAGGGACAAATGATTTATAAAATCAGCAAAATAAAAATCCTAACATGATGTTGCTGATGTCACAATCATTTTAAAGTGGAACCAAAGACTAAGCTACCAGTATGCACAAAGCTGTCAAAGATCCAGAAACAACCCTTGAAGTAAAAAGGCCCACAACAGAGGTTGGTCATCCTACATATCTAAGAACACAGTGTGTTGCAGCAGCAAGCAAAAACATTAAAAGTAGCAAAGAACAATCCTAAATTTGTAAAAAACTTGAAACAGTGGTTTCATCTGAGATAACTCTACTTCCTTTCATGGAGCAGCCATGGAAATTGATAGCAACAGTTACTAAGATTATTTACGTAAAAGAAAATGACCGCAGAAGATACCCAGCATCTCCCGGAAATATTTCAAGTGGTGATATTTAAAATTTTTACCAATCTTTCACAGTCACTTGCTAATAGCATTTCCAAAAGAACACGTTCCTCCTTCTGCAAAAATAGATGCCTCCCACAGAAAAGCAGCACTTCTATTAGTCTTATAAACATACTCACTGACACTTTAAAAAATGTTGGGCTGCAAGCCCTGCAGAGCTTCAGCACTAATGAGAGAAAGAACTATGAGACAGCAAAAGTGAAATGACAGACAACCCAAAAGAAGAAGGAATAATCAGTTTTATATACATACATATATATATATGTCTGTGTGTGCTGAAAACTACAATATGCTGGTTTTTCTTTGAGCAAATTTTGGGAAAAAATGGCTTCTTTTAAATGATATTATTTGTATTTTTAAAAAATTTTTTAATTATATTGATTTGTCTTCCACAGTCAAAATGGCAGTGAAGGAAGATGAACACAAGGGTGTATGCACCCTGAGGTTATCAGGATGCTGACTTTGAGCAGTAGCCTGTGGAGATCCCTTCTGTACCCCTTCAAGCTACTGCAGACTTAAGAGCACTGAGAGGCAGGAATAAGCTTCCTGCACATGTTTCTCCCAGCACCTTTACCAATGCGATCAGCATCCACAGTGTCACCATGGAGAGAAGGTGCCAACAGGGCAAGACTTAAGGATAAAACCCCCACATCTCAGGGCAACCTCACCACAGACAGTTTTCTGTCTCTGGATGAAACCACATCCCGGCACCTGAGAACTGCAACATTCTCACTTATGGCATGTGCTCATACTCAGCCTCTGTTTCCTACTAGAGATGTCAGCAGTCTGCTGGGCAAAAGAGAAAAAGCTAGCGTCTCCCAAACTATCCTGTTGTCAGTAAGATTCTAGCTAACACCATTCTTCTTCAGCTTGGAACCAGATGCAAGATTGTGCTTCCACTGATTTTGTTTTACCATACACTTCAGAAGTATTGTGTAGTTAAACCTTATGTATCTGTATGAGGTATGACAACACCATTTCTCTTAGTTTATATATGAAGAAATAAAGCTTAAAATAAATGAATTCTCTGCTGTAGGATACACAGTATCAGCAAAAGCCGTGGAATCCTGATTCTCAGTCTCTTTCTAACCCAGCAGAACACAGCACTCAACAGCTTCTTCTGTACTTTGCGGTCAGAAGTGGTTAGTTCCAAAATGTGGGAGCTCAGAAAACAGTAAAAAACATACTCACAGCAGTGAAATGAGCAGGCCAAGTTCTTAAAATGAGCGAGTTTGAATCCTTACTCATTTCTTAAATTCAAGGGTGAGATATAGTAGAGGTCTACTTTTTCTGGGAGCTGATAAGTACTAATATCAGCTTATCACTAGGAGAATTCTTTTTGTGATATTTCTAGCTGAAATACAAGCTAAAAATACAGGAATTTTTGGGAAAGAGCCATGGTGTTGAGCCAACTATAGAGGATTCATTGAAAGCTCATTCCAATAGGCATCCAAGGCATCAGTTTACCACTCACAAAAAATAAATGTGGATGTTACTTGAAACCAGATGAGACATTGGATTTAAGCTTTTAGTAACGTATTGTTACAAGTACTGGATACGGAAACACGAATGAGTGATATATAATAAGTGATATAAGTTTCCTTAACTTTTTCATATCCTATTCTCCAATTCATGGCTACACATATCCCATGAGGCCTATGTCTTCAGGCTGACACTCACCGTTGCAAGATATATTGGTCTAATCATCGATAACACCCTTTTAACAATCAGTAACACCCTGTAAAGTTAGTAGTATTTTTAACATATTAGTTTCCATACAATGTTTTCTTTCATGAGAGAGCTGGTAAGAACTTTTCACTTTATAGTAAAATTTAAATCTGAACCAACACAAATTGAACCTACTATTTATGTTGTTGTCATTTTATAGGTATACTCTGAATGGTGAGTCATTTAAATTCTAATACATTTAAATAAGGAATGAAAGAAAAACATCATTTGATATATTTTTGTCAAATTACCTACATTACATGATTACTCCTCCACAATCAAAATCAGATTTTAAGTATGAATGATACAAACAAGATTACATTCTGAATCTGCAACAGAGATTTTAGTTGCTTGTTTAAAATGACATACCTAGCTATTCAGTAATCACTTTATAATAACCCCTTTCATTTCTAAATCTACTTAGCCATCAGCCAGTAGTGAGGAAAACGCTGGCAGTGGCTTTTACAACTACACATTAGTTTTACATTTCATGACAAGCTAATTCTAGAGACTTCGAAAGACAGACAAGCAAGCGTTCTTAAGGTTTCCTTTCTTTTGCATGAAGGAAGCATACATCTAACTGAGAAATGAAAAATAAAAGAGTGCAGACATATACTTTTCACTTCACACATATGGCAGTGACAATTTATCCCAACTTCACCCCAGGAACCTCCGTGAATATGTAAATCAACAAGAAATAAAAGGTTGTAACAAATACCTCTCAGGAGAATTACTACAGTGAGATGGCAAATGAAGTGGCTGTTTCTCGCAGATGCTACCTTTGGTAGATCTACCTTTGGTAGATACTTGGATTAGAAAGATCTTTGCAGAAAAGACTTATGTCACAAATATTGTCCCTCTCAGATGAATCTATCACAGGTGTTTAACCCTTTTTCTGAGTTGATCACATGGCTGGTTTACAGTGTCCATATTGTCCCTTCCTATCACATGTCCGTCAGATGTTAACAAAGCAGATGCATTACCTCATGATCTGATACACAGATACATTTAACTAGACATGTACCTCCACACCCTCCAGAAGTTGGAACCGGTAGCAAACTTCTGGACTAATTTATACAGCCTGAAGCCCAGATGCTGCTCATATTTGAGAAGCCTCAGGCAACACAAAGGAAGTTGAAGGTCTGAGGAATTGCTCTTGTGACCACCTGAAACACCTCCTTCACACAGTTACCGCTCAACAGTACTGTCTTCACGGAACATGAAACCATCTGGTAATACAGGGTCAATACAGAAACTTTCAGATATCCTAAGAGATGGTGCAGGTGGTTGGTTCATAATCAAGTATATTCATGAGAACAACAGACATAATTTGACCACGCACCATGAACAGGGGAAACAGCATAAATGTAATATACACTTTTATACTCAATTGTCAAAAAAACAGGAACTCAGGAGAACAGTATAAACATTTAGAAGTTACGGTGTGAGGAAAAAATCTTTTTTCTAGTCTATTTTCCTGGAAATGGCTGGAATACCTCTATGACATTGCAGTATGGCAAACCACTCTCTTTAGACACTAATACAGTATGTGCATTTTTGTAGAGTAAGTGCCCCTATCACCTCCTAATTGTGACTAATATTAATGGCAAAGTATGCACTGTTTGCTCTGTTGTGTGACACATTGGTATGTTTGAACTCATTAATTTTCATGGTACAGCTTCTTGAGTTGCCCCTGAAATCAAGCGGAGAAAAGATAAACCATGGTGTAAATTAGTGAAGGTTTCAGCTGCTCAATACCTGCCACGAAAGTAGAAGCCTAGAGACTGTTTATTACGTTGTGCAAAAGAATAAATGGGCAATGCTGTTTCACAGATCAGTCAGAATAAGATGTAGCAGCGTGTTCTGGTTAACACTGTGGCCTATTGCTACTGACAAATCGCATTAATTCAGAGCTGTTAGGTACAGTGGTATTAGCTAAATTGGGGATTGAGAACAGTCCTTTATTGAACCAAGATGACAGGACAACATGGCCATATAAATCTACGTAGAAGAGACAATGCCACCATTCAATGTTACTAGTCTAAAAAGAATATTTACCATTCTTTCTAATCTGACAAGTGCAATCAACCTTAACCAAATGATGTAGAGTGAGATTGGTTTTGACAAATAACTCTCAAATGCATAAACCTGATAAATGAATGAGATTCTCTGTAACAACTGGTTAAAAAAACTTTGAACTTACATACACGTCAAAAGGGAACAGAACGCTCTGCCTTCCCACTGCATATGCTAACTAATATTAACACTTAAGTACAGTATTAAATGAAAGCTAAGTGCTGTAAAGTTGAGAAGATTTAATTTTGTGACAAGACCCTTTTCCCAAAAGAACCCCCTACATAATTCAGTCAGTTTGAATACAGCCTTTCACTCTCCTCAGGTTAGACCCATCTTCAGGACTTTTCCAGGAGCTTCACACAAGCCTGACAAGTGATTAGCTACTGAGTAAATGAGGGTGCTTTTTCACCCACCAATTTAAACTACCATCTTCATCTTTGTATACTGTCAGTAACTAATAAATTGGGCCTCAGTATCAGTTGCAACATTGAACTCTGATTCCTTTCTCAAGCTAGCTCAAACAAGAATAGTACTTTACTCAGACATTCTTGAAAGAAGCAAAATTCAAAAATCTATGTTATCTGTGTAAGATTGGGATTTTTTAATTTAGAATTATATATGAACTGACATAAATGATACAGGCAATTTTTGTTTTTCTGTGTACCTTGTATGAAAGGAATTTCTTGCTGATTATCTTTCCTGTTCAATAGCTACAGATAATGTCTTTATACATTAAAGTACCTGAAAAGTACCTTACATTAAGAGTATACGCTGTTGACTCTGTTGGTTGAGTATATTCAGCCTTTTTTTTCACTTCTATATCACAATATCTAGAACATTTCTTGAAGAACCCCCCCAGTTTATCCCTCTCTGGCAGGTTTCTTTGAGATTTCCTGTGACAGCTGAAGAAGTTATTTGCCACCAGTGTTCTCCACTATACCACTCCCTGCAAAAAGCAAACATAATGCTTGCTGATGAAGCGAATGTATACTGTTATAGTGTACTGCTGAAATACAGAAGAAACCAGCCCACCCTTGCTTTTGACACATATATAACAAAGAAAGAAACTTCCACTGGAGGACAAGGAGAAGAGCTGGGCAAAAGGAGTGGAGTGGATGGTAAACTGCTTCAAGGTAAATTCTTTTTTTTTCTCATAAGATTTAACAGAATCCTAAGATTCCCACAAAAATGCATACACCTGGGACTTTGACGTCTGCCTCAGATACAGAAACGATATGACTGACACCACTAAGATACTACTGACAAAAAGAGTAGATGAAGGAATACAAACACAGAGTAAAGAACAACATATGAAAATAAACATGCTTTTGTGTAACATGTATCACAGTTTAGTTAAGCCTGTGTTATTTCTTTTAAGCCATGCTTTATTTCCTTACATGGTCTTGAGACTTTGTTGTTTATTTCCCTTCTCTAGTCATAAAGATTAATCATTTATCAGGACTACATTTCCCTATGTTGCCTGCAGCATCCCCTGCTTTAATCGCTACAGGTCACTTTGCATTTGGTTATGTCCTTCTGCTTCCTTCCCCTCTTGTAAATTTGGTCCTGTCAAATGGATTAAAGAATGTGTGCATTTATGCCAGAACCATAACTGACATGGAAGAACACAAAGCAGCCATCAAATATTCAAGAAAGTGGAGGTTATGGGAGGTTGCTAGAGTACCTGTGCTCCTGAGCGAAGGAGAGGGACCAGGACTAGCTTCCAGTTTCACTGGTCAAAGACAGGCAGCTGCTTTACTGTCAAGACATAAACCAGCTCCACAGGTCACTCCAGAGCCCTGGATCACAGTTTTACCACACAGCTCAAGGAAAACATAGAAGAGGTGGCTGGTAAAAGTCCACCAGAAATAAGCTGCTATGACAAATTATGGAGCTGCATATGACAGCAATTACATAAATCTGAAAACTGTCTAATTCTATCACCAGTGACCCAGGACTCAAAGTCCATTAAGCATTGTTTTTTCCAATTGAACTGAACTAATGGAAAATAATTGCTACTCTGGAAAAGGTCATACACAAAGTAATAAAAAAGCAAGTGCTATACAGTCACTATTTATATGTTACTCTAATTTGAATTTATAAATTGCTGACATCTGCTATAAATCACGCAGTTTTCTTCTAAGCGCAGAAGTTTCTCATTGCAGGCTTTCCCCTGTCTCTATTACAACTATGAAAGTAAAACATTCAGGATAATAATTTACACGGAGTTTGTGGATTGTTCAAGTTTTCATCTTTAATGGTGCTTTTCACTAACAAAAATAGGAAGAGAGTAAAAAGGAAGCAGTTCTCACAAAAAAACCGCCATAAAAATCGCAAGTGCTACAAGAGCTCAAAATCATCAGCTCCCATGACTTACAGTCACAGAATAGCTGAAGAGGTGTCCTTATTTAAAAATCAAAATTTTAAAGTAGTTTACTTATAGAAAATAGATTTAGAAAATCAGAAAGATATAAAGCACTCCATTTTAAGCATCAAAATTTGCATTTGCTTGAACTCTTATTTGTAATTCAGAATTGAACCAAACAAGGAGACAGTAGAAGAGCTGCTGCTTTTGCACTTCCAGAATGGTTTAGGGGTCACTTGTTATAACCTTGACTTGTGATGATGCTTATTTTTTTTTTTTGTCAGTAATCTACACACACCTAAAAACAGCTTGCAGGATTTAGTATACATGTGCACGCAAAATCCAGAAATATTCATATAACATATAACCAACGTAAGCCAGAAGTTTCGCGACAACTGAGCACCTGCTTTGTGTTTATGTAAGCCTGCCAGTAGCACAACTGCATTTTAAACTACATTGTATTTGTAGGAATAATTTCAATGACTTGTAAATGGGACCATGATATTTGGAACTCCATTTCCAATAGTTAACCTGAGAAAGCAGGACATAGCCATTAATAAGATGTTATAAGCATTAATTGCTCTTGTTGTACTAGGCAGTACAAACACACCTGTCAGGTCTTCCTGACTGCATCTCAAAGGTCAAACATAGAGACAAATTGGGAAAAAAACCTGACAGAAAGACAGTATGACAGAGACTTGAAGCCAACAAAAGCTCATTTGCTCATTTGCCCCATCCAACCCATCAGGTGCAGCCTGTGCGGATCAGTATTATTCACACAGGTGATGGGGCTTAGTGAAAAGATCCCCGTACCGGGGAATTCGAAACCTCAGCTCAATTTCTGGCTTAGGCACTTGTCACTGGAAGATCGTAAAAATCCCGCTCAACACCTTAGATTTGAATAACTAAATCCTCTGTTTGTAAAGTACTTTGATATTTATGGCTCAGAGGTGTTACATGGAAAGATATTATTATTTTTTCAGTATGCTCTGAAAGTTGAAAGGAAAGCAACATGAAAGTCTCTAGCTATTCCGCTGCTGAGGGCGCTCACCAATTCATACAACCGCGTTGAGGCTGAATATGTGGTAGTCTGCTTCACTAACCCATGGCTTGGGAAACGCCGACAAACTGATGTCAGGGGAGGCGAGAGCCTGAAGACAAACAGGTGAGTGAGGATCGTGCCCTGGGTGCAGCTGCCCCGGCTCTCGGTGAGGAGAGGCCGGGGTGGCCCCGTGCCGGACACGGCCGTCTCCAACCAACTCACTGCAGGGCAGGGCTGCGAGGAGGGGGAGTTTTGCCTTTGTTTCTCACTGCTCAAATCTATTTCAACTGGTAACAAACTACATTGATTTTCCCCAAGTTGAGTCGGTTTCGCCTGTGACGGTAATTGGTAAGCGATCTCCCTTCTCTTTGATATCAAAACCTCTACGATTGTAGCTCTGTAAATCGTTTGGGGAAATGATTCTCGACAAAACAACGGGACAGAAGGAACAACCCAAAAACCTAAAAGAAGGACCTAAAACCAGAAACTTCAGTTGGTTGATTGCTCAAGAAACTTGGCTACACTGCATGAAATGTGTCCTTAAGGTGAACTTGACTAATTATAATATGAAAACCCCTCCTCTGGAAGTTAGGATACCTGCCTCTGCTGGAAGACCCTCACACACTGAACCTGTACTTTTAATTGAAGATGAGGACATTTTACACCAATGAGCTTGAAGATAAGGAATTATAAGCACCAGTAAAAAGTTGATAAACAATGAATATGTTAATTAGGCCAATTTACAATGTATAAATGGATGACTGTTTTAATGCTGCGTGTGCTAGCTTTGTTGAGATACCCCCTAGCACCCCTTTTTTGCACAGAACTGCTAATAAATAGCTAATACCTCAACTCTGTGTGTTATTGGCTTGCACGCCAGTTAAACTATCCCAAGAGTTTTGGGATGACATCTTTACCATGACTCAAGAGCTTTTCCATCTTATTTTGTTCCCCTGTCCCCTATTCCATCTTATTTTTTTTCCCTGTCCCATTGAGGAGGGGGAGTGAGAGAGCGGCTGGGTGGGTGTCTGGCAGCCAAAGCCAGCCGAGGTCAACACACCACAGATGGGTTTGGTGATTTCAATATTTAGGTCAGATCCAGGTACAAGTGAGTGTTCCCAAAATGAAGAATATAGTATCAAGACTTCAGTGAATAGCAAGAAATTTTCCACTATACAATTTTTTTGGTTTAATTTTTGATTAATTCACAGTGTATTAAGTACTGGAGCAGAAAGCAATCATTTTAAATAGTATCAGCACTAGCAGTGTGTAACCATGGTAATTAAAACAATATTATTTTTAAAAATTACAAAAGACTACTCAAGACATATAAAAAGGAAGTATCCAAGAAAGAACATCTTTCTTCTGATAACTACATTTCTGTAAGTCTGCAAAATTATTAAAGACACAGACATTTTTTACTCCCGCTAACAAGTTAGATATGCTACAGAATAATGGTTTTAATTAAGAATCAAATTAAACAGGGAGTTTGCATGGACAGAACTTTCAAGAAGCCTTGAAGCAAATTACTGTTAGACCGCTGAGACAATATTTTAACCAGAATTTTCATAGTCCTTATTTACATGGAGATTCCACTACCTTAATGCATATTTTCAAGTATTCTAACACAGGACCAGTTCCCAACTGGAGAAAAAACAACCACCAAAATCCATAAAAACCCAGGCCTTAAGAGTTAAAGCAGAAGGTGCTCACATGACAGCTCAGAAGCGTTTAAGTCCACTTCAGCCTTTCCACTGAACACTGCAGCTAATACTACCATTAAGAATATAAGCGAATGCTGCAGTCCTTGCTTATGACAGAAGAAAAAGCTCAGTAGGCAACAGCATGGTACCGCTTAAGTTGAAATTTATATAATAAATTTTAATGCAGTACAAAAGCATTCTTGTTTTAACTTCACTGACCTGAGGCTTCTTCTAACATCGGCTTGTGGTAATAACAAAAAAGATACCATTCTTGGATGTGTTACAGTTGTTCAATAGGGCCACACAACTATCCATGGAGAAAACCTGGTTTAAATTATGAGCTAAAATGAGAGAAGAAAAATCCTTCTCCAAGCCCAAGAGTAGCTGTCTTCTCTCTGAATTCATGAATGAATTCAGCCACTACGTAGCCATACGTCTGGCTATCATAGCAAATCTTGTGTAGCCCAGTACAATGAGGAAAGCTTTACGAGTTCAGAAGACACACATCCTTTGCCTTCTTCAGCATGCTACAGCACAGCAATTCCCCACAAGAGTCCTACGGTGCATAAGATCCCTTTACGAAAGACAAGTTTTGCCTTAACAGAACAGGAATGTGGAAGAAATAGTACTGCAGGTGAAAGAAGTAAGACAGACAAGTGTGCTCTGAACTTTCCCATCAGATATGAAATTTTCACCAGAAGTAAAATATGACACTAACACCAGGAGGTTGGAGCGTATAGGGTTAACTTCCTATCATATTCAGGGCACTTCTCGTCATTCGTGCTTAGGATTGTGTTTGAATGTGCAAATCCCCCAGGCGAGATGGTCACCATGGGACTATCTTGCACCTCTGGGCATGTGCCCAATATCATAATAGATGTGAAGTCCTCCTCTGCTCTGGAGGCATCCCAAGAATTTCCAACCTTGCTGTCTTGCTTCCTGAGTGACAGGTGTAGTAAAAGCTGCTGGCTCACACAAACAGGAAAACACACTTTTGGTTTTCTTCACTTCTCTCCATTGCCCTTGGCAAAATGCAGCAAGAAGTGGAGAGCAGACCGAGACTCCGGTTATTCTCAAATGCCTCCGGGAAGCGTGAGGGACCCACCACCGAGAGACATGTAATGGGATAATGAAGGAGCTCAAGGATGCTGGAAACCTTGGGTTATTCCTACAGCCATGCAGAGATGCCTAGTGAAAGCTTCAAGTTAACCAGACTGTCTGATAAGAAGCAGAAGTGCGAAATTTCCCATCAGAAAGCCTCTTCTCATTACTGGTTTATAGTTCAATTCAGCAAATGCAGGCCATATGAAAAAACAGCTGAAAAAAGACAAAGGCTGTTTATTTAAATTAGGTTTTGGTTCAGAACGTCACCTGTCACTAGAGGGAAGCACTATATAGAATCATAGAATCATAGAATCACAGAATCACAGGGTTGGAAGGG
>VXBO01011199.1:193550-204471 GCA_013400135.1 Rhinoptilus africanus
TGAGTACTTCTGATGGCCTTCTTTTCCTCCATATGCTTTGAGATGACGCCCAGAACAAGCTGTTCCATCATCTTGCCAGGGGTGGAGGTGAGGCTGACCGGCCTGTAGTTCCCCGGGTCCTCCTTCTTGCCCTTTTTGAAGACTGGAGTGACAATGTTATAGGTGAAATGTTATAGGTGAAAGACCAAAACAGGTGGTGTTTACGTGTGCTGTGCAATGCCACCTTACTTTTAAGTACACCTTATTTTTAAGAGGGCTTTAAAAAGACAAAACAAAAACCTTGGAAAGATGAACCTATCACTATGGAGTTTCTGCTTCCTAGCAGAGGGAAGTCTAAAGCATGGTTATGACATCTATTTTTACAAGTTTATGACAAGCCACCTATACAAATTTTCTCTAGATAAATTTGCAGTCACAAGCTTAAAAACACATAGAAGTTATTACAAATGGCAGAACAAACCCTAGGAGGCCTGGCAGCTTCATAGGCATTAGTCATGATCCATATATAAAAGTATTCCCCAGGAATTCACAAAGAATAATTCCATCTATAGTTTCCAATGACATGAAGAAATGACTCAA
This sequence comes from Rhinoptilus africanus, assembly GCA_013400135.1. Classification (NCBI taxonomy): domain Eukaryota; kingdom Metazoa; phylum Chordata; class Aves; order Charadriiformes; family Glareolidae; genus Rhinoptilus; species Rhinoptilus africanus. The sequence continues at coordinate 194,130 of VXBO01011199.1, forward strand.
GATTCAATTCTGTTATGATGTTGCTAGAATCTCTTGATAAAAGTAAAGCCTAATGTTTGTAACTATAGACATATTCTTAGAATATGTTCAGCAGACCATAGGATTACCTACATGACTGTATGTTGTTGAAACAATTTTACTCTCAGTACAACTGAAAAGCTATTTAAAACTACAATAAATAAACCCATTTACTTCCGCAGAATTTGTAACTCATTTCAAATTTTAAAAATAGAAATAGTTATCCTGATCTTAATGTAGGGCTACCACTTACTTAAGTCCAGTGGGAAATATACAGACAACACAATTAACATAGCAATAGTATGGAGACAAAAGAAATAGGTGCATGAAGGCTGTCCTGTATCTGCATGAGAATACTTCATTCTTGCCTAAGGCACTGTCTGGAATGTCCTGGGCAAAAAAATTCCTAATAGCTGGTTTGAGCTTTCTCCATTTCCTATAATGAAGAAGAAGAGCATCTGAAACATTCTGAAGGCAATCTACCGAAACCACTGACTCCCTCTATACACAGGGATACAGAGCTCCCTCTATAACACCCATTAATAACGATAAAGATTACTGTACATACAAAAATGCCATTATAAAAACATAATCAACAGTCAGAAAATGCCAGACGGTATCACAGACATCACTGAAAATCTTGAGTTTCTTTATTTATTTACAAAAATTAAAGAATTTTGTTTCTCAATAAAGGTACAGAAGTGCACAAAGAATGCTGGTATCAACCCGAGTGCTCTTGTGGTTACCTTGTGTATGCCTTTAGTATTACATTTAAAGGTACCAGGAGAGAAATTCATCAGTGACCTGCAGATCTCTCACTCCCGTGTAAATTTATTTTATATGCATTTAAGTCTGACAGTCTATATGGCAACATTAATGATTGTTGTTTCAATTTCAAATATATATAAATATCCAAAATTCAAGAAAGGCAATATCAGTACATTAATTTTTATCATTAACTCTATTGTTAATTAATATAAAAAAGCCGTATTTAAAAATTTAATATCATTGCCTACTTTCTTGAAAATAGACAAAATAGCTCATAAATAGCTTGCTCTTTAGTTGAAATAGAACTGGACCATTATTAAAGTTATGGAGAGAAAGTAAAGAAGAATCACACACTGCATGAAGATGCAAACTCAAAAAGAGCAAAGAGGGACTACTACCAGGGCTTAGGTTAGCACAGCAAAACTCTCTTTTTATTAAAAGGACAATTTCACAAAATACAGGATTCGGGTTTTTGACTCCCATCAAGTTTATGTCTGTGACCTCATATGAGATGCTTATTGATAAGCACACGTGGTGAAATAAAGTGGGCAATCCATGTGACAGCTGATCTACAGAACTGTCATAAGCCATTGCAGAGTGCAGATCCCAGCCAGCTTGGTGGTCCAGGCACGACTGCTCAGAATAGCTGCAATGGCAGGAACAGACCTTCCCAAACACTGGGGAGGAAAGGGCGGCTTAAGCTACACTGAGCACTTACAGGTGAGCATCCTTGCTGTTCAGCAGAATTTAAACAGTAGCAAAGATAAGGCTAAATTTTGAGGAATGGAAGCTGCTAGCCAGATTCCAGAGAAGAAATAAAGAAATATTTTCTTTACAGAAGAACCATTAAAAAGGAGAAGAAAAAGGAAAGAAAAAATATCTTTAATTACCAACTACTCCAACTGGAGAAGTATATGGATAGCACAATCCATACACTTTTTATTCGGTGAATAGTATTTGCTCTTCACTTTGTTTCTGCAAATAAAGTATTTTTCTGTAATATTGTGGAAATAGAAAACTTAACTTTTGTAATATAATATCTGAAGTTGAAGAAGAGCAGAAGTCTTTCATAAAAATCATTTATGGCTTGAGGCATATGGCAAAATAAAGCTGGTAATTCTTAAGGTTTCCTTTCATTTTGGAACCGACTCCACTTTCTAAAATGTGTTTGTTTCACTTGCATCCAAAATAAAAACAACTTCATCAGATTGCAAATGGAACACCTTGTGACCACAGGCCAGCATCTCAATCTTGTATTATAGTAAAACATTGCCTACAGTAAAACACACTTTGTCATTTTGGTTCAAGCAACCTCACACCTAGTGTAGACATCCAGGGGCAGAATTCGGCCATGTGAGTGCAAAAGAAATAAATCTATCCTTTTGACAAAAGACAAATTATGATGTTACAAAGCTAAGCCAAGCATATTGCCTAGGGTATCTGCAAAGTGCTTGCAAACTGTTCACCTACTAGTTGTAAAGTAAAAAGACAAAGGACTAGAGGCCCTTGTATCTACAGTAGTACAGCAGACCTGAGGCCCTTGGATCTTCGAAAAAAGCAGTACACTTGAAATATTTTTCAGTTCTCTTTTTTAAGCACATATTTTCACTTAGTGGTTTTCTCTTACTCTACCTGATGGTTCTTTAATCTTTCATACCAATTTCTAGCATGATAAAACAGTCAGCATCCACTTTCATTAAATATTTGATGATTACTTGGCTCTCACAAGGTGAACAGTTTCTATGATTTTTATTGTAGCTTTTGAATGTTTTGTAAAATCCTAAAAGTATAACAAAAAGTGTTCATGCCTTAAAACTTAGGTAGGTATACACTGTGATACATAACAGCTAGTCTGCGTTATATGAGAAATGCTTTCATTCAAAATAATGCAGAGCATTTAATACGTGGCAACCAAAGATGTGAGCATACAAGTTTTTATGCATTCATTTCAATGTCTTCAGGAGTCATAAACTTGTCTATGCTATTATGTATCATTGGTTTATTTTATTAACAGAACTTATGAAGGTGGCCCCTATCAAATCAAAGCATTTACTAGAGTGCCTATCTCCAGGAATAGTGAGAAGCCTCCATGAATTTACCTTCCCATTATTTACGAAATCATGTTGGCAGATGATTTAAACTCAGTCTGGAGACATCTCTGCCTGGGAAAACATTCTCTACAGCCCTCACAAGCTTTGCTCTCTTTGCTTCTTTGACAGTGTAGCCCTGCAAGTTCGTGATTGCTAGCAAATGGACTAGTAGTTGGTTTTGTGCTAATGGAATTCCTGTCTTGTATATGCTCCCATGTAAAGCTTTGATAAGCTTTTCAGGAAACCACTGTAACCTTAGGATTTGGAATGGGTGCAGCACACACCTCAAAAGTTTCCTATGAGGACAGGCTGAGAGAGTTGCAGTTGTTCAGCCAGAAGAAGAGAAGGCTCTGGGGAGACCTTATTGAGCCTTCCAGTACTTAAAGGGAGCTCATAAGAAAGATGTAGAGATATTTTTTTAGTAGGACCTGTAGCAATAGGAGAGGGATAATGGTTTTAAACTAAAAGAGGGAAGATTTAGACTAGATAGGTGGTGGTGAGAGTGGTGAGGGTAGTAGAACACTGAACAGGTTGCCCAGAGAGGCGGTAGATGCGACATCCCTGGAAACATTCAAGGTCAGGTTGGACGGGGCTCTGAGCCACCTGATCTAGTTGAAGATGTCCCTGCTCATTGCAGGGAGGTTGGACTAGATGACCTTTAAAGGTCCCTTCCAACACAAACTATTCTATGATATGACGACTAGATTGCTAAGAGTGTCAAGCAATGAGGCTGTCCTACCAGACTGATGACAAATTCAGTCTTGCAATCTGTCATGACATTTTCCTAGAGCAATTCAATGTCTGCGAGCAGTTTTGCTTGGTCATCTTCCTGAAAGGCAGAAGGCTGGCAACTTCCTTTACCAAAGAGAAGCACATTTGTTAAGATCTAAATACCCACTCTGAGATGAAATATCAGATCCATATTTATCCACTGGGCAAAGATTTAATCTATGTGAATCATATGGCTTCCACATATGATAAAAGAAAAGATATTTAAGTTTACAGATCACCCTACTGGAAAATGAAATAACAATGAACAAAGAATGCTGAAGCCTGAGATTTCACTAGGAATATCAAGGTTCTCCAGTGAGTCCAAGACCCTAACTGGACTACCAAAAGGACACTATCACTGCTTCAATAATTGAATACAATATATATTCCCTATGTGCAATCTTTGCTTTGCAGGCATACATGCATCAGGAAAATGTAATTTCTGGAATAAGCTGATTTCTCCTTCTAGAAGGCATGGAAATAGAAGTACATTCCCTCTTTTGAGTTCACTGTAAACTTCCCCTCAGCAGTTCACTGACTGGCTAATGATACCTAGACGTATAAGGCGAGAATGGCTTAAAAGCCTCACAGCTTTGTTTTCAGATGTCTAAGGTACTATTATGGAATAAGGTGAACTGGGTGCCTAATCAGAGGTCTGTACCAAAGACATAGCATCGTTAGCCAATGCTCCTCATTTATTAGCAGTTTTGATGAGGAAAGCAGGCAACAATTTCAGGTGCATTTAGAAGACAGACATAGAATAACTCCTGGTCCCACGCCAGTTCTTTTTCCCAGGTGACATGCGGAGTCTCAGGGAGAGAGCTGCTCTGCACATATTTCACGTCTTGTTTTGCTTTTGTAGTAAGAACCGAGCTACAATATCCAGGCTTTATGGTTTAGTCACTATAAAGGTATAATTAGAATTAAAGGTCAAGTATATCTGCTGCAAAGCACTGAAAGTGTACAGACATGTCAGTTATAAGCTCAAAGCAAGTGACTGACATCTTCTAACCATTCATGGAGAAGTAGCACGGTATCATACTGTTGATATTTCCCACTGTTTGTAGGTGAGAGTTGTAGCAGCTGCTGATGCATTTTGTGATACTGGGGGAGCTTGCAGTGACTGAGCAGCTAGGTTACCTCCTTTTAGCACAAGAGGAGAGAGGAAGTGAGACTTGTGAAGTGATGGAAAGATTGCCCCAAAGATGAGCAACTTCCAGAGTAATATGAGCAGTTGATCTAAAATGACCACTGTTACCTGGTGCCAGATCTGAACTCTCTGCACCACCAGAGCTGCCAAGCTTCAAAAGACACCTTTCCAAAATTCTACCATTAGCATAACTATAAACAGTATTTTTCATCAGCCAATGTGCTTTCAGCACGTTACCTAAACTGTTTCCTAAGCTTGGGAAATGTAACTAACACCAAAGACATGTTCTATTCAGCCTCTTCTTTCTGTTAAAATGTCTCCTGGTAGATAGGTGAACTCAAACCAGTACAGGAAAACAAACTGCAGAATCAGAGCTTTCTGATGCTCTGGAGAAAAGCCTCCTATTTCTTATTTTAATACGGCACTCATTTTTATCTTTGATTATAAATCACATTTTTAGAAGAACTTTTTCTTTTGCTGTTAGTGCTTGTCAATCTGATGAAGAAATGTGTTTACACTTATCCTGTGTTCTCTTTCTCTGTCCCTCAATGTTTTTTTAATCCTGTATCTGCGCAGGGTCTGCATGAACCAGTTAGCTCTGATTCTCTTGCAAGTAGCAAGTGTTTGGAACATTGAAGCACACTGCATTGCTGTCCTCATGCCATAATTAAGCAAAATCAGCTCTCAGAACTTAATACAGAGAGACAGACTGAGGTAGAGAGCATATATTTTGCAACTTGAAAGAAAAGAGAGAGAGAAGGGATGTGGGATAAAAACAAGAATAAATGAACACATTCTTGAAGGACTCAGGCTCACAAGTGAGAATCAGTGTTTCTAACTTTTTCATTAGTTCCTCACATACCGTAATTGACAGAATTACTGCTATGCTTGCTGATGCAACCCACTGGCCTCCAGACATCATGACAGCAATGTCCCTGTCAAACTGGACACCTGTTTTTCATTTCCAGACATTGATTCTCCACCTTATAGCCAATGTATTTCATAAGAATAAACTGTTATCGTTACCAGCAAAATATTGATTAGACTGAAATTCCTACCTGTAAATTTATAGCCTTAATTTCCAGTGGGTTTCATCAGTTACCTTCAAGCAGATGAAGATGTAAGGGAGTCATTAACATGCGTCAAGCAAAATGTTAGCTAGTCTGTCTTGTATTTATTAAAGTTTAACAAAAACAATGAATAAATAATTCTATATAATTGGAGAGAAAAACAAAAAGAACAAGCACCTGTTTAAGGTCAGACAACAGAAACTCAGAATTACACAGCCCAGACCTTGTAGCTAAGTAATAACACAGGCAGAAGTCTACAAGGAAAGGGCATAACTCTTGTAGTTGCAGAGCAAGAAAGAGGTCAAGGCTCCCCCACATCAGCTGCCTGTAAGTCCCTGCACATTGAGCCTATTAGCGAGGACAATTCTCTCTGTCCCCATGGGACTACCAAAACCCAATCTGACTTCAGTCCCTGGGTCTGAAAGTCTCCATGCCTGAGTTACCCTCGATAAATGAAGTCCTCTCTGGCCGCCACATTTCTCATATTCCACCTGAAACAGCTGAACCTCCTTCTGCCATTTGTCGCTTTACCCTGATATATGCTGTTTCCAGCTTGCCATGTACTGTTCTATTATACTTAATCTCCTCAATGTGAGGAACTATTAACTTTCCCTACATATTTCGACAACCAAGATCCTCCTAATTCCCTCAGTTTGTACTATTTGCTTTGTCTTGATTTGCCATCCTTGGCCCTTGACTGTTCTTTGTGTAGATCAATATTCTCTTTCCTCTGAGTCTTTTTTGACACCATCTTCATGTTCTTTCCCCTGCTCTTTTTCCTGTAATTCTTCAGGGCCACGATGCTAGTTAGCTACTGTAGAAAAACTTCACAAAACCCTCTTGTAAAATCATTGTGCTTTCAGCAGGTGCCTTACTTTATATGTGCAAGTTGAAAACCTGAACCTGTAAACCTTACAATCATTGAAGAGTAGGGTCAGAATTAGCTTCTTAAAATGCAGGGTGTTTTGCCAAAGCGGACTACAAATAAAAGCTCTTCCGAGTCTTAGACACACATGAGGATGAGGACACTTTCCAACGCAAGGTGCACCTCCGAGACAAACACCACCTCTGGGAGATGAAGGGTACTCTTGTTTTCTCACTATACTTAGAAAAATCATTTTTTGCTCCTTCAGTTACAGATCATCACCATCAGCACATCTGAACAATGGGGCATTTTCAGCAGGAGCAAAAAGTAAACTGTATTTCTAGAAATTACACTGGTTGATTTAATTGACTCGAAATGCATTTAAGTGACTAAACTAAGGATCAGAATTTTGACTTCTTTTTCACACAAACCTCTGGTTTTGCTAATTACAGCTGAGCAAAGAAACGTACATGAATGCACGTATTAGTTGTGTGAACCTTGTCAGTTGTAAACATGGACAAGTGGACTTATAAGTGGAAATTTATAATGAGTTGTGAGGTTATTGTTGTGAAACATATATTCCAGCAGAATCTGAAGTCTCAATACCTCACATATGCCAATACCACAAGGGCTACATTTACTTACAGGAATACTTTTCTGACAACGTAATCTCAGAAACCCCTTCCTCTGTCTCCTCCATATAACATGTCATTCCTCTCTTTCTTCTCAATTATTCCTTAAGTAAAGAGATTATTTTACTTCCTCAAAAGAAAAAAAAGAGCACTTATAACTTTTATATTGAAAATACCAATTTAAAATAAATTTATGCAATTTATTTAACAAACTTGTGCTGTTTTCTGCTGCACAGATAATGCTACAGCTAGGAATGAAAATCCTATATATTCACATTGCAGCTTTAATACTGTAAATAGAATAACACACTTTTCATTCACTAACCACATATTACGACTCATAAATGTGATAGAGACAAAATAATGATAAGAAAAAAATGCTAAATCTTGGCTATTCATTTTTGTCTAGCTCTACTACATCCTGAAACTCTTTTACATGGACAGACTCAAAATTCTCTGGAACTCAACAGATAATGGTTAGATGAGATTTACGAGCTGAAACAGCAAACAGCATAAAATTCAGGAACTGTAGAGGTTCCTAAGGAAACAAATATATATACATTTTTCAAATTATATGCAAGTCATTTACACTGCTAATGTTGATACGCATTTCACTGAGAGGAAAATGCACAGTGTTCATTGTGACTGACAGAGTTTGCCTAAAACCAGAGGAGGTAGGTCACTACTCCTTCAATTTACAGTACAATAATACAAATTTTGCAACCTGTAAAAACATTATGTTCTGTTTTATTCTGCTATGCTGGTAAAGTAGTTTATGGATGGTCAGACTGACATTTTTCTTCTGAATAATGCAGAGAATCAATACTCTAACACAGAAATGGTGGGGGAAAGGATGCAGTGTGGGACTTACAGAAAAACTGTGCCCGGACTGTGCATACTACACAAGTCCCAAGAGTCCACAGAATAATACAGATACTTTAGAGAGGGAACCACTGCTTTACCTGGGTTTCTGTAGAAGACTGTCTCGGCGTTAGTATGAAGTTTGCACCATTACAGTCAAAGTATTGTTCAACTGTTTAAAATCTAACTGATGGCTAGTTAGAATTGGTACTCCTTAGGGGATGATACTGCTGTTGACATTGTTCAGCATACTCACTGAAGATCTGAAGAAATGGATAGAATGTACCCCCAAGCTTAGAGATGACAAAATTAGGGTAAAACTTGCTATGTGGGAAGGCATGACAACTGATCAGAGGGATATCAACCAGCTGAACCTGGAGGAACTGCCTAGCATCTTTAAGTTCAACAAAGAGAGATGATAAGTCCTGCACTGAGGATGGAACAACCTCATGTGTCAGGACCGGCTGGGGACCAATAGGCTGGATAACAGCTCTTCAAACCTAGAGATCCTGCTGGATGGCAAGTCAAATGTGAGCCAGGAAATGTGCCCTTGCTAACTACACAGGGGACTGCATTAGCAAGCCCACAGCAAGTAGGTGAAGGAAAGTGGTTACTCCTCTGTACAAGTCACTGATGAGGCTGTATGTATGTGTACATGTTTGGGTTCCTCCATACATGAGATTTGGCAACAAACTGGAACGGCTCCGAGGATCAATATAAGTGGCTGTAATGCATCAAAAAAATGAGGGGAAGTTGAAAGAACTGGGCTTGCTCAGTCAAAGAGGCATTTCTAATTGCTGTATTGCAGTACACGAAGGAGAACTGCAGAGAACAAAGCATGAGACTCTTGGATGTGCAAAACAACAGGATGAGAGACACCTCTCATCTTAAGACATTCCAACTTGATATGAAGAAAAAAATTCTTCTCAGTGGTCAAGCACTGTAACAGGCTGCCCCAGGAGGCTGTGGAATCTATGTTTTTGGAAATACTCAAAATATGATTGAAAAAGCTCTGAGCAAGTTGACCCAAGCTTTTAATGACTGCTTGGAGATGGAGATTGGACTGAATGACCTCCCCAGACAAAACCCAGTGACGATTCTTTGATTTTATGATGTAGTAATATCACAAGTAAAAAAGCCAACACTGCTGGGACTACTTAGGACCCAAACAGAATGCCACATTCAGGAAGGGAATAACCTTTTCTCTGTGTCTACAGATGAAAAATAACAGGTTTGTACTGCAGCAAAGACAACTGAGCTTAGATATTATGAAAACTTCTCACAGAATGAACTGCTGGAATAGGTGGCATGAAGAAATTACAAAATTTAATTCCTTTGAGATCTTTCACAAACAACAGAAATATAGATGACATGCTAAATAGCATACTTTGGGACTGTGAAGGAACAGAAAGCCTTTAGAGAAACTTTCTATTCTAGGACCCCATGAAAAGCAAATAATAGTGACACACAGAAATGGAAAAAAAAATACCAAACAATTTATTTAGGGCTCTTTCTTTGGTATTGTACCATTATTTTGAAACATAGCTCTCTGTTACTAATGTGGTTTGCTTTGGGACAGCCCCTAGGAAACTCGATTCAACATTGTTTCCTTAAAGAAAGTTTCTTAGCAAAAAACATGAGAAATTAAAAAAAGAAAACAGAGATAGCTGCTTTCTTTCTAAGCTGAAGTTTGCCGTTAATTGTTCCCTCCCATGCTTACCTTTTGAAATGCAGTGCTACATATGGACTAAGAACCTAGAGCTTCCAAAAATCCAGATAAAGGAAAATGTGGCTTGCCCATTGGCAATACTTGACATCAGCATTAGAAAGAAAGTGTTATGGATTCCTTTGAGACTGCAGTATGTGATGAACAGAAAAAACTGAGAGCTCCAGGCTGACAGCTGGAATGCAGCAGTTTCTTGTATGTTTAGTGACTGTAGCTTAAGAATTCTACATATAGTAGTGTGCTCCACAAAACAAGTCTTAATTTTAGCTGTTAAAAAACCCAAACAAACAAAAAAACCCCACAAAAAGCCCACAAACCATCTTGCATTTGAAGGTTTGAAAACAATCACAATGATGACAATAGCCAGTATACTACAAATTCTTCTTTAATC
>VXBO01011199.1:204960-236849 GCA_013400135.1 Rhinoptilus africanus
TAATCTGCCAGTAATTTAAAACAATAGCTTCAGGAGATTTTAAATCCAACCCTGATATCAATAAATCCTTAATTCTAAAACCTGTCTACACATCAACATCATTAACTCCTTGCTCTTGCTGACTGGTTATTCTCCCTTCTTCCCAAGGCGAGGCTGGTGGCCACTTTGATGTCTAAATTTGGGATGCAGTCTTTCTTGGGGCTTGTACGTGTGTGCAAGAGAATGCACACAGAGCTGCATGAACTTGAGCGATCATATAAAAGTTAGCACTTATCTCTGCTAAAAGGAGGTAGATCATCTAGATATTAAATGGCATCCTAGATTTCTCAAGTTGATATTTTCTTCATCTTCTAAAGAAGCTTAAATGTAATGATGTCATGCCAATAAAAGTTTCATTTCTTTTGATAAGTAGGCCAAAGTAGCAGATGTCTAGTTTAGCCTAGAGGAAAAGACGTTTAATGGTGTGTGACAAATAAGAAGAAATAAAAAAAACAAGCAACATTTTTTTCAATACTACCTACTTTAAAAATGTTTCTTTATTATTTAGGCTCTACATCCCTAGTTACATTGCATTAGAATGACAGCAATAATTTCTCATTCAAGACGATATTAAAAATCACCACAGCAATCTTTAATACATTTAACAGCTAACTCTCAATTTTATTAAAGTCTTGACCCACTACTCATCTCTTGAATGGCCATCTACCAAAAGCGAAGGAGGATAATGGAGATAAATACAAGGAATCATTTGTAACACCCCTTTCAAGCCCTCCATACACGTACTTTGCCAAATCCAGTCGATTCACTTGACTGGTTTAAAATGCAACACTGGTTTCCCAGAGAGGATAATGGACTAGTGTATAAACAGAAATAAAAAAATTTAAAAAGGAGCAACAACGCAACCCAAGTGATAGAAACGTTTCAGGGGAAAAACAAAAAAAATCATCGCCTTTAGAAAGGGAACAGACAGTTTAGATACTATAGGTATATAGTTTTCAACAGCAGCCTACTAACAAAAACACGACACTTTAAGCATATAAAAAATAATGGCATGTTGTATTATTAAATGATCAACAAAGCAGACAATACTTTCTCAGTAGTACCTAATCAAACACCAATAATAATAATCACTTATATTACCAATGGGCCTAGAATATGTAATTATTCAGTAGTCTGTTGACCTAGGAGCTAAATACATACAAAAATAAATGACAGCACCTGTCCCCTATTTACAATCTCAGTAAAACAGAAGATAAAATCAGAGACTGAAGAAGAGATCCAGTTACAGGGATGGCAGAGAAAAAAGTAAAAAATAAGATAGTATTACTTAAATATACAGCATGTACTCTATGCCAGGGATGAAAAACTCCTACAGTGTGTATTTTAAAACTCCGAAGAAATGTATCTCCACATATCTCTGACAAATCTCTTGGATAACTGTATCTTATCTGGAACTCATGTATTTTCACATAGTGGATAAAGGACATACGGATTTAGATATGGAGAGATTCTAACCATCTTCTTTTCATTCTGGATAGTCCATTGAAAATACTTAGTACTATAAAGAATACAGTTAAAAAATATTTCTCACATATTATTATTTTTCAAATAAAAATTCCCTAGTATGGCTGACTGCATTCTTTAATTCACCTTAATCCAAAAAATTTGATACACTACTAATATAGGTCTCTTGCATAAGCTGTGATCTCACAACACCACAGCGGAAGAGGACAAAAGCAGAGGCCAGGAAGGGACAACCCTCAGCACCAAACCCTCCCCTCCACAGTCTGTGTGTAGGCTACATTCCTACCTTTCCCTTTTCATGGGGTGTAACATTTAACAAACCTAAATGCCTTTCTCCTATTTTTCACCAAAATTCACGGACACAGAAACAAAACTGGTCTTTCACTGCTCAGATCTTGGCATGTTTTCACATTTCGCAAACATTCATACTCAACACCTGAAGTCCCTTTGGAGAACAGGGTCGAAAAGGGAAGATTTTCATTCAGGATGCACCAGAAGAAGCTTTAAGAAATAAGTCTACTCTCTTTTTACTGTTAAGAATGACATAAGGCAAACAGTAGCAGGATGTGTGAATAAAAGTACATTATTTTGCCTAGTATGTGTGTGAATGTTGTGTAAGGCATTCTTTGAAAGCAGTGACTGGGGTCAGCATAGAAAGAACTGTACACATTGTACTTGTTATTACGTACACATTTTATGCCCTTTCATACTGTGATTTAGTCTGCAGTGGATGCTCTAAATAACATGTGTAATTGTAGATTTATTGAAAGGAGACAATTTCAGCAGTTCAGTGAGCTTATCAGAATGAGTTTTGCAGATGAAACTGCACAACATTCTTAGAAATGAAATGTGAAGGACAGAGATGAGCAAAGCCCTTTTCTTCAAGGCTCTGGCTGGATACCAGAGCATGCAAGTGGATACTTGTAATTGACTATTTTTCTCTGGATTCATAGCAATACATTACCGGGATACAGCATAAATGCTGAACGGTGACACAGAATGGTGTATATTTTCCACAGTAGAAGGTTTTTTTGACAAGATCTACAGACTTGCCTGGCTGTAGACTCACACTCCTCATACATAAAAAGAGTTCCTCACTCAGAACCTACAAGCAAAGGAACGGGTTCCCTTCTGTCAAGCTCTCGCCTACTTTTCACATTTCACTTAGCAGTAAACAACTGAGGCATAACGCACCCGTAAGAGGCAATCATCCTCACAGTTCTAATTGCTATGTAATACTTCTGCATTTTAGAGTAATCACATACAAATGTTTGCGTTCTGCAGGAGCAGGATGAGGATGAAGATGCTACTGCACTAATCTATCAGGATTTCACCCACACAAGTAAATAGCAAAATGTGAAAATATAAATCTATGAACAACAAACTGATCCACACAGTTTGCTTGACCATGACTCAATACGGTGCTTTTGAGTGCAGTTTATCTGCCTAAACATCGGTGCCTACTGCTACCTGAAATGTTCTAGCATACCTGATTGATCTGTACAAGGATTTCAAATAAGATGGACTCTATGGGAGAACCTCTGCCCTTCTGGACTGGCAGAGAGACCCGGAAGGACACTAGAAGGAATCTCCAAAGATATTCACCAGTTGCTTGTTTAGGGAACTGAACTGAGCCTTTTGACTTCAAGTAAACAAAGTAAACATGATTAGTGAGAACTTATAAAATAAAAGTTTTATCATACACAGGGCCCAGACTACAAGAATTGTGCACAAAAAGAACTAAAAACAACAATAAAAATATTCAATTGAATTATATGTTTGACTGCCCCAGACTGCTATTTCTATTACAAGCCAATATATTCTATTTTCTTCTTTTATATTGGAATATTTTATAATTGGAATAAAAAAAATAGGAAATAATTATACCAATTCCACACACCAACTTAACGCATTGTCATTTGAATAACTTTAGTTCTACTTGAGAAAATATATCTGTGGTCTATCTTGAATAAGTGGACTGAAGAGAATAGACAAAATGAAGCAAGATAATCAGGGAAGAAACTCAGATGAAGCAAGAAGAGAAATCCAGGTTTATTCCTCGGTTCATGACTGACTTCCACGCCCACTACTGCTTGTTTCTTTCTTCCATTCTTCATGAAATCATGAAGGTAAACTAACAAAACTAACTACACAATGATGGAAAATAATTCCTTGAACTGCTAGTTCTGTTTCAGCAAAGTACAATGTTACATGTCTGTAGTTAGAAAATAATTCAAGGTGCAAATGTGAAATAAATGCACACGAATAAAGGCACACACTAACAAAGTTAGCTTTGTATTTCAAAAGTGGCAGCGACCTAAGAGAATTGAAAAACTCAGAAGTAAACAAATTATGTGGCTCTTTTTCAGCCTTCTGTGCAATAAAAACCTGCATTTTACACTGATATCATCAATATTAAGCTTCGTAAGCAAAGGAGAATTTTGATTCCAAACACAATACGTAATTCCACACTACTGGAGGAAATGCATTAGGGAACATGCATATTATCCTTTGCAGATTATTGACATGCTTGCCTGCTTGAAAAGCAGTGCTAGAATGAATTATCAAAAGATACCTTGCTGCTCTAGCTATGGGTTTTTTCATCATCATCCCCTTAGCCATTTCCAACAGCATTTAAAAAGAAACAATCTCCTCAATTTTGCCTTTTGGATGCTGATGTTGACATGGTATGTGGCCACAGTGTTACCAAAGACAGGTCTCTGCTTTGTTTATCACCACATGCTAACTAAAACGTTGTTTGCTTCCTACTAACCTTCTTATTGTGCTGACATAGGTTGTAGAAAACAGTTAATCTCTAAGCAGATGTTACAAATAATGATAATGAGGACAGTGAAAAGTAGTTAATCACCAAAGATGGAACAACAAGTAGTAGTTAATCACTTCAAGGTTCTCCTGTGTCAATTAGGAAAGAGTTGTAGCTACTTCAAGGAACACCCTTATCATCCTCAAGAGTTGGCAAACTTACAGTAAACTTTTACTGTCCCAAGATGACTCAATACCTGACTCAATACCTTAAAAGGATAATGTGAGGAAGGGTCTCCTTACCCAAACAACCATTAAGAAGCTCATGCCTGCGCAGAAGTGTTTTGCTGATGCAGCAAAATTTAATACACATATGCAAAAAGGCTATTCGGTCATCCTAATGAATATGTAAGACTAGGTGGAGTTATGTATTAGGTAGGTGGAATTATGAGAATCTTTTGTGTATAAGTAATGGGTGAATATCCCTAGTAAGGTGTGCTTGATTTGTGGTTTTCCACCTAGAACCCGACATCAAATAACGCAGCATCTCCTCTCTAAACTACTTTTGGTTTTGAGAGATTTTATTTCAGGTAACAATAGAACAAAAGTCTGCTCTCAACTTTACATGGTGGAGCTTGGAAATGCTGCTCTGGTTGAATGTGCAGGACTCAGAGATGACCCTCCTTTGGCCCCACGTGTCTCTAACACAAGCTGAAAGTCAAGCTCCACAAACTGAATCTGAGAGCAGCAACTGCTGTCAGAGCCACATACCTTCATGCAGGCAAAACTAATGTCTGCATTCAAGTTTTTCAAGCTTCTGTGCAACATAAAGCCATGGATAGGTGCATTTGCAATTTTGTACAATGGAACAAGCAGAGGTTTCCTCATTTGTCTTAAGGATAACACCCATCTCCAAAGAAAGGAGTGAAGCTATGAAAAGAACCGGAAGATATTTCGGTTACTGTTACTCCATGGAAAAGACAGCCATTTACTTTGGAAAAGAAAATCATGCTCTTTCTTAACCATTTCATAAAAGGAGAGTTAAAAAAATATTTGTTTCTTAACACATTCACAATGTAGAATGAAGAGGATTTTCTTTTTCTTTATGGATCTGTTCTAAAAACTATACAGACAAAAAGAAGAGGTTTTTTTTCCCCTCAAAAGTTTTATTTTAAGCTTAACAATGAAACATTTCACCACTTCTCTTCCTCATACATTAATTTTCCCATAGCGTGTCAGCAGCTGTTTATTGATTTTTTTTGACATCTATTTTGCATTGTGCAGGATTTCACTGTCAACCTCCTACTGTACACATCGGATAGTCTGCAATTTCCATGCAATGTAGGAGGACAACCTGATATTGGTAGTTAACATGGCAGCAATATTAGCACCTTGCTAAGTTGGAGAAGTCTTCTTACGTAACGTTACTCTGCTCATTTATCTCTTATTCAAATCCTAACAGGCTAAAAACTATTCACCTACATTTTACAGTTTATCTCCATGCCAAAATGCTTGCTGATCCTCTGAGGGGGCCTGTCAGGGCATATGCCATCTAAAAATTTTGCAATCTGCATAACCAGGCATGGATGGTAGATAATTTTGCAAAAATATTCCAGAACAGTACTGAAATTGTCTCTTTTCTGAACATTACAAAGATGTTTGACAGCATTAAAAATTAAAATGCTTTCTTTTCTTACAAAATTTGCATCATACTTAGTATTATAGAGATTCATTCAAGTAAGAATTTTAGTTTGTTAATATGCCCCAGAGTCACAGCATGCCCCTATTAGCTCAGAAACTATAAAAATTAAAATACTTTGGGGCATTAGCTGACTTTGCCCTTCAACATAACTACTGTAGTTTGTGTATGAAATCACTTTGATTTTCATTTCGTGCCATTTTTGGTTTCTTAAACAGGTACCTGCAGATTGGGGGTAAATCTGACCACATGATGGAAGAGGTACTGAACAGACACACAGTTTCTATGGTATGTCACTAAGTCTGGCAATCCAAAAACTTCTGCTCAGACCCCTAGAGCAGAACCTATAATCCTGATACATCAGGCTTCCTGCCACCATTCAGAACCTACTGTTCAGGAGGAGAGATATTTGCCAAAACTCTTTTTTAACCAAAGCAGCCGTTTTTGAGAACAGCCATTTTTGGCTCTTCCTCAGGACAACAGGCTTTTACAGCTCTAAACATCCCTAGGGACTTGTTCCTTCTTTGCAGGACTAAATTCAAACTGAGTAGGATTTCACAGCTCACATGAAACCATGTAAAACCGTAGATTTTGTTCCACTACATTACAACAGAATTAAAGGAATTATAATTCAGGTTAGATGAGCTATATTCAAGTGCCCACAGGTGTAACATTCCACCAAACCACTTCACAGTAAGGTTGCGGAAACTACCTTGGGTTAGGTTGTCTTCTCACCACAGCTGGCTGAGAAGGCAAGAAGCATGCCCACCAGCAACTGGAAAAGACCACAGCAATTATAATTGTGACTACTGAGAAGAAAAAATCCTCACAATAAATAGAGGACTGGCAAGATGCAAATCTTCACCAGTTCAGACAAAACACACTAGATCTTTGTTCAAATTTGCCTGAGAATGGCTTATTTAGCCTAAACCAATTCCTATTTACCTTAACATTATCTAAACATTCTGACAGCCATACAGATTTTACTCAGCCTACACCAGGCTCATATATAAAACCGGAATAAGAACATCTTCTAAGGCATTTACGTTATACGTTATGCCAGGTTAGCAAAGCATGTTAACAGCATGTAGACGTTGTTTGATCAGCATTTGGCCAACTTGTAGCTCACGCCTCAAAAACCAGTCTAAGGCCAGACCTCCAATCAAACCAGTACAGCCTTACAGGCATACCCTGAGCTACAGTACTGGTCAAATTTGCAAGAGTGTGAGCAACCAAAATGAAGATACAAACAATCACCTATTTTTCAGAGTAGTGGTAAGATGAGATAACCAAGACAGAACAAAAACTCTCCAGGTGATACAAAACATTTGTATTAATTAGGCCACAGCAAAGTTGAAATGGGAACATGCAATATGGGCGTAATGGAGAAAAGACAGACAGTGGAGAAAAGGCTCAAGAGGCAACGCCAATTCAGCCTGAGGGCTCCAATGCACAAACTCATGCAAACACGACCGTGCAGCTCCCAGACCCCAGCTAGCTCACTGCCAGACAGCTCAGGTCTCCACATTTGTGGCACAACCTACTGTGAAGTTGGATGATCGACCAACGGATAACTGCGAGCTGAGTGCAGCTTAGTATCCTAGCAAAGTACTTTGTGATGGCAGATCATTATATATAATTGGAATTGCTGTTGCTAGAAAAATACTAGCTGAGAAATAACCAACTGAAGGCAGTAAACACAAAATAAATATTTAGCATTGCAGGCTTCACCTGGAACTCCTTCGTAGTCTACATATAAGTCACATAGCACCATGCATTTCCTTCAATGTATATAATATGGCAAGTAATTGTATGTGATACAGCAATAATATGTAGCTAAAAGTACAATATCAGGTAATAATATAGCTAAAATATATTATAGAAAATATTGTATTTTATATAAAACAGATATTACTTTAATAACCCATATAATTAGTGCTTAGTGATAACCCTACCTTTAGAAATTTCTTTCCTTCCTTAGACTTTGCAGTGGATTATTGGTTAATGGGTTAAGTATGGGATTTGGTTTTGAAGGGTAGAGGGGAAAAAAACAACCAAACAAAAAAAGAACAATAAGGAAATCTTCACATAAAATTTTCACTACCTGAATTTCTGAAGTTCTACAAAGAACATATGAACCCTGCTCACATAAAAGAATCTGAATCCTTCCAGCACAGGCTTGATGTTTACTGAAAAACTAGAAGAGAATAGAATACCACATCCGTAATTAGAAAAGTTCATTTAAACTATAAATTATTTGTCTAGAAAGAACAAATTAACTGGCACATACAGCATAAGCAAAGCTTTACCTGTGTTCGTTATCCAGGACCACATGCATTTTAAAAAGAGTTGGCTATGCAGGTTTGTAGGACGCCTGTATCCCAAGAACCTGAATCTTCAGAAGTTATTTTTGATGTCTACAAGTATTGTGAAAGCATTAAGCATTTTCAGGGTCCATTCCTTCTACTACAAAAACATTACTCAGTTGGTAAACTTTACAAAGCACAAATAAAGTAGAAGTGCATTTTCCAAATTCTCACCTGTTTTTCACAGGTAGTTTATCTTTTGCCTTGACTAAGTTTTTTGCAGGTTTTTTTTTTTCCTTTCTTAAAATCATTCACAGTAGTTAGCTGATAGTCCTTACTGATACCTAGAAACAAGATATATATTTTTAAAAAACATCTCTTTCTGCTGTCACTACAAAGAAACTAGTTTGTAACTGTAACGAAATAAAGCACACCAATAATAATGATATTTCCTTATATATGCACTATGTAAATTCTGTTTTGGAATGGACCAAATTGCATGAAGAATAACCCAAAACACCACAATGCCAATATATCTGTATGCTTCTTGCTAATCAAGCTTTACCACACGGAACGTGTCTTTTGTGTGCTAAACAATGAATATCAATTATGACCAGCAATTATGGCATACACTGTTCATCTGAAATTTAGAGAACCCTTACAATATTCAGATGAGGAAACTTTTTATGTTGAGCTATTTTAGGTGTGATAAATTTACTATTATAAATGCTTTACAGTAAATAGAGTAAATATAGCCTAATATTTGTATCACTGTAACTACAAATCTCTGATCTTACCACAGCATCTCCAAGCCCTCAGATGAAAAGCCCTTGTCTTTGTCTCGTGCCTCTGTGGGCACTGTTGGGTTTCCCATTGCTGGGTGTGAGGCATCAGCAGCTCCATCTGACCTTTGAGAACTCCTACGCTTCTCCTGAGGTGCTACAATGAGAATGCAGTACAGCGTTCCGACACAGCTTTTTCCAAAAAACACACTGCCTTTTCTAACCTCAGTAACAGAAACAAGGCAAAGAGGAGTTTTAGCCCAGCATACAGCCTACACATACTCCTCTCTTAGGAACACCTAGACAGACCTAATTTGGGTTAAACAGAAATCCTATCCATCCTCTCTACTCCTAGAACAATGTAATTCCATTTTCTCTGTCTCCCATTATTCTTTAGTCAGCACATGCCTTTTAACCCACAGCGTACTGAACCAAGCATTCGGAGATGATCAAATGAAAAAGTCTAAGGAGTCTTGCACTATATCAAGAAGCTACTAGTGTGATGTATCAGTATTGCTTCCTTTTTATGCAGAATTTACCCCGGGTTTGAACCATCTGTTAGAAATGCACCCTAAGCAACTGAGTAACAATCACGTGGATTTACAAAATTTGTAACTCCCAAATGTCACTATCCGATTTAGTCTAGATGACAGAGTTTACCATAAAACCTTCTATAAATCACCAAGATCAGTGTTTCTCAGCTGAGATTTATGAGGCTCCATCAATTACTTCTATGTGATCCTCAGCAGGTAAGTGAGCAGGCCGCTAGTCAATAGGCTTATATGCATTATACAGAGTGCTGTAGGCAGTAATGGCACAGCTGTACAGCTGTTAAAATTTTTATTGAGGCCCGCAAATCAAAGACATTGGGGGAAGGGGTGGGGAAAAAAAATCACTCAACTGTGCTTTACCCAAACAGATGAGTGAATCACTACACTTTTTGCTTTCTTCCTATTACTTAATCATTCTAAAGCTATCCGATTTACCAATACAATGAAAGTATGAATTAAGAGCTCTAACCTCCACCCTGCCTCAAAGACTAATTTTGAACTTAAAGACTGCATGAGGTTACTAGCCATTGCTGGGAAAAATATCAATTAAAACCAAAGCACTAGAGAAATTAGCCCTCTGCCAGCAGCTTCAGATAAGAGACGGTTGTCACCATTATCTGGACCCAAGATCAGGCAGTTTTGACACCCACTAAAGATCAGCACCTGCATCTTCTCAGGTTCACAGTGATGCCAATTACTCTGGTAACAGCAAAACTCCTGCAGAGAAGGCAAGGCTCCAAGATCTGGCCTTTCTGCACTTTAGTAGAGTCAGTTTGGCACGAACCCAGTATAGTCATGAAAAAGTCCGGGAAGGACCACACAATATGAATTTTTCAGATACCTAATGGTTAAAAGGAAACCACGAACTAGTAACAGCATCAAGCACAATCAACTAAAAGCATGAAAAATACAAGAAGTATAAGATCCACAACCATATCACAGATTGATTTTACACAAGTTATTACAGTCATGTGGTGTAATTAGTTTCTACATCATTAGTGCTACGTGTTTTGGAACCACACTTAACTACAGGTATCATTAAAGTTAAGGAATTGCTTCTTTTATGAGGAGAGAAACATTTGCAGCTCTACAAACCACAGACTAGCCATCAGGGAAAATAGAGTAACATCTGAATTTAATCATACGTTCTTTCAGTCTTAACAAATGGACTTCAGAAAAGTTTAGTACCAATGCAGTAATATCAGGCCAAGATGAGGAAAATATTCTTGTGGTTTAAATACACTTGGATGAAATATTTCAGATGTTTTGTAGTTGGAATGGCCACCTTCATATGCCAAGCTTCCCCCAGATTAAAGTATGTTTATAAAGAAAACAAAAATACTTTTTCCATCTACTTTTCTCTGCCCGTTTTTTTATTTGCTTCTTGTACGCACGTAAAAGAAAGTTGATTTTGCAATGTGAAATACTATGACTTGCAGATTGTTAGAAGGATCATTACATATTTCCTCTCACTTTTTTCCTTTTGATATTAACACTTCTCCAAGCTATGCTCTGTATAACTGTATCTCGACAGCAGATCTCTACACAAGTCACCATTTATGATATAATCCATGACATTTAAGATTTGCAAGTACTGTTCCTACCTGATGGTGATTCTGTTACCTATTATAGGACAATCTGGTTCTATAAAAAGTGTCTGAATAAATTTGCTAACTTTTTCCAAGAACAGATAAGGTATCACTTCTGTATTTTCAAAGGATCTTTCAAGCCATGACATAAGAGAAATTTCACTATATATCTGCATGGTAATAGGATTTATATAGGCTGCAAATCTCCTATCATCCCCTTTCAGAAATACCGATTTCATGATTCTTTCTTAGAAGACTAGGTACCAAAAATAGCTTTCTCTGAATATCTGAGTTCTCTCAAAATCTGTCTTTCAAAAGCAAAGCAGTAAGACTGAATGAAACTGGTCTGTGAAACAGGAAAAGGTCTCCAAGCAAATAACTTGGCTTGTGTCTATCTAATGAAAAACTCTGTGGCTAAATCTACTTGGACGTTCGGTTATCCGCATTCCAGTTTTCAGCTCTACATTTCTAGACAAACCACAGAACTGGTGAAAAAATTACGGGAAAGCATATGTGCTGGGGCTGGAATCCAACCCTTTGGGAAGCCAATACTCCTCCTTATGTTTTTCTGCAAAAATACTAGTTGAAACTAGTCCAGGAACTATTTCCTAAAAGACTTCTCATTACCAGGGACTTTCCTCACTGATTTAACACTCTCATGTTCCAAGATGCTGAGGCTGTGCCGCCTTCTGGCTAGTGTCCAAATTCCTAAGCTTACTCCTCTTCTGAATGTGCTCTGAATTCCAAAACGATGCTGTCTGCCAGTGGACCCTTCCTGCACGCAGGGTCACATAAGGTTGTCGTCAACTAGAATATTATTAACTGGATCTCAAATACTCCTTTGCATTCGGGAATGGTTCCACGCTGAAGTTAGCACTGTTGAGCAGGTGCACTATCTCTATGAGGAAAAAAACTGTTAACTCTGAATAACCCAAAACAAAATTCATCTCTGGAAAATTGTGCAGAAATACAGCTTTCATTTTTCTAAATCTCATTTCTGAAAAAGCCACTCTGTCTCTTTTGGTGTTTATCTGAATCCCTGGAGGAGTCAGTGCTCTACTGAAGACGAGATTGCTTTTGTCTAGATTTATTACAAATCAATGTGTGCTGAGTTCACAATTCACCCTGGTTATATTCTAAATGACTACGCTCTTGGATGATGGCTTGATGAAAGTGTCATCCAACTAAAGAAAAAAGTTCACCACCACAAGTTTCTAAAACACTTTACAAATTCTTGGGATCACAGAGAAGCCAAATGGCACATATGTATCAACGACAGATGTCCTTTCAATGCCGAAACTATAGGTTAAAAAAAATCCTCCCTGGTTTGAAAAAACATCAAAGAAACTGTCAAGAGTTTTTGGATCAAATTCACCTCTGAAGTAGCTCTTTATTTTACAAGGAAGATTAACCAGATGATGCAGAACATTCACATTTCTTTGATTCCTTTGACAGTATTCCCTTTGGGGTTCCTCTGATCTGTTTCACAGGGCAATTCTGCTTGAAGCACCTGAGGAGGGCCTATGCCAAATATAATTACTCCACAGGACAGAAAAGAACTGCTTCTCCCTTATTTGTTGGCATTCCCATTGGAGAATTCAGCAGACCTTGGTTGGCCAGGGACAATGGATCACAACTGAAAAAGTCACTTAGCCAAAGCTTCAGAAAAGTTTCTAGTGCCAAAAGAGGAACTAAGGGGAGGTGTTCATAGCACAATCTATAAAATCCCAGCTGAACTGTTAGGTGTCTAAGGCTGGGTACATTTTTGTGGTCGTTGCTATGGCCAAACCTCTTCTAACCTGTGACAATTCACATCACTTTCTTGAAAACATTATAAAAAAGTTCCATCATTCTACAAACGAAGCATTACAATGTCGTATTTCAAATAACCCCCAATAGTCTAGTTTTTTAAAGAATTCTTTTGAACATTTGTGGTATTTCAAAATTTTTTTAAATCCCATATGTATTGGCCCAGATTTTTTGTTAAACCATTACCCATACAAAGCTGGGAGAAAAAAAGAAATAACGATCCTGTCCCTTAGATCATTATTCCTTAGTTCCTTTATTTCAAACATTTCCATTTCTGGTGGACAGGGTATTAAGAGCAAAGCAAACACACAGCTTGCATCTTAAAACAAGATGTATTTTAGTATTTTCACTCCATTCTGTCTTACCACACCAAACAGAATATGGAATAGCATAAAATTTACCACATTCTTTCAGGTGTGCATATTTACTTCAGTGGGACTTAAGTGTAATGTGATCCTAAATGCCATGCTATAGAGGGAGAGGTTGTCTAAGCCACGAGTGAAATATGCAGCAGAGGAAGGAGAGGAAAAAAGTAAATATTCTAGACAAAATATGCAACCACAAGAAGAAATGAAGTGAAAAATCAGGCAGCACAGGACAACGTTCAAAGAATAATCAGATGAACATTTGCAACATGTTTGAAAAAAATCAAGCATCTCAGATTTTAATCTACTGAATTTAGTAGATAACTAATAAAAATAAAACATACTTTAGAAGGAAAGGGGAGGTCTGGCATGCCTATGTTTTTTCTTCCATTGTGTCACTCTTTTTTCAGTCCCCTACAGTCTTTTTCAATGCCATCTTGTCTCTCCCATCAGGTTTGGAGGGCGAGTGGCTAAAGTCAGAGATTTGTTCTTCCAGCTGCCACGTATTTATAAAGTCTTGTTTTCAGCTACCAAAACATCGTGAGAACACAAAAAGTAAGTCATCTCAGTACATGTTCTCTAATTTCTAATCTCTTTTGGCTAACAGTGGTACGTACTTGCAATGCATTTTCACGATAGAATCATAGAATCACAGAATCATAGGGTTGGAAGGGACCTCGAAAGATCATCTAGTCCAACCCCCCTGCCAGAGCAGGGTCACCTAGAGCACATCACCCAGGAACGCGTCCAGGCGGGTTTTGAATGTCTCCAGTGAAGGAGACTCCACAACCTCTCTGGGCAGCCTGTTCCAGTGCTGTCACTCTCACAGTAAAAAAATTCTTCCTGATATTCCTCTTGAATCTCCTATGCTCCAATTTGCATCCATAGAGCTGTATTGTGTACAAAACCCCTGTACTCAAAACATACCTTGGTGTTTTTTACAAAAAACATACATGGGCATATAGGTAAACTATTGGCATAGTGTAATCTGGTAACTAGTTTAGCTACAGCAATGTAGTACATATATTTTTAGGAATATAATTTAGTGCTTTTCACTGAATTTGAAAAAAAAGACCACTCGAACAACCTCTCCTCTCCATTAAGAACTGTTAAAAATATAAACATATCCAATCTTTCTGACAAAACGACACAACTATTTTTCCTTTCTTCTACAACATGAAACTCTGGCAGTAATGCTACTGTTGTCAGCTTATTTTTAAGCAGCACAATTCCCTGCCATCTCTCACAGTACTGCAAATCAGTTGCATAAAATCCATAGCAACTAACTTCAGAAATTGGTCTTTTTTTCTGGTATGGAAATTTCCTTGTTTATGTTAGATGTTTGGACAACTTCTAACTCCACTGACATAATAAGTAGTATCATCCTCGAATCAGTCATTGAAGGGAGCAGAGTCAAAGTGTTACACTTTAACCCTGGCAATGGCCCATCTGAAAATGAATGGATGCAGTCTGGAAAATTAAGGAGACATTTGTCTTCTCTATTCACAGTGAGAACGCACCCTGCTCAGGTTGAGAAAATTATACTATCTTACGTTATAACACAGAACTTAATCAACAAATGGCCTAAAAGTGAGACTTTACACAGTCCTGACCTTATTTTAGGAAATTAACCAATTTTAGTCTTTAGCCAAGGCATATTGGGACTGGCACTATCACTGTCCCACTAGTCCAGGCAGGTCTTTACATATTTTATAGGAGCAGAAAATCTTACCTTTATCCTAGAATGTTTTATCTTTATCCCCAAAGAGAGTGATGGGCATTTACAAATATGCAGGAGGTTGGTCTCACAAGAAGCATTTTATCATCAGTGAAAAGTCAATAAAATTTATAAGATTAATTTAAAATATTGATTTAAAGAAGATACTTTTAAAAGATGAATAAGAACACTTTGTTTGGATCCTGTTCTGAAGCAGCCTCTTGCAAAGCCTGTCTTTCCATATTGACTACAGAAGTTACTGAAGATACACACCGAGCAGCACAAGCATGGTTCCTGATAGCATATGTCAAAGCTGGCGGAAAATCTCAATTAGCAACCCATACCTCTGCCAAATCTTAGAAAATAAGTTCATGGGAGTCACATTTATTGTTTCATTAGGCACTAAGCTGTCTAAGGAACCACAGTATTTCCTCAAATTACTCACAGCAATTCAGGGCCAAAGTCATCAGAAAGTTTTTACGAAAATATTGACAAAACCTTTCCAAGTCTGATCACAGAAGGCAAAATTAACCTAGTCTTACTGGCTTATATTTACTTTCCCCAAAATAAAATGACTTGAAATAACAGCGTGATGGCAGTACAATTATACAGCATAATCAGATTACTTATTAGTACCTCGAAAACAAGCATTTCTTTGCTTCTTTGATTACTCCTGATAAATACCACAGACTTCCCTTGGAATTCCTTTTTCAGCACTAGATCATTAGCAGTTAAAAAAAATTTCTAATGTTATTTGAATTATTGCTTTATCAACTGTGCTTTTCAGGATTACGCCTACATAACCTATTGTGTAATACGGCTTATACATGAAATGCTACCCCAAACTGGTGTCAAACATGATGAATAAAATGGAGAAGTTAATGAGAAGGTGGAAAGTAGTTTTCTCCATGGACATAAGCAAAAGAAAATGCTGGAAATCAGCAAAAAATGTGGGCACAGGTTAGACTGGATTAATGAGCTTCAACCAAAGCAAAGGTTTAACTTTGCCCAAAGCAAAGCTCTCAAGGGTCTCCTGATCTTCATCTAAAAAGCTTCTACCTGAAATGGGCTTACTCCTTCCCGTCTTCCCTCCTCAACAGGAGACTGATTCCACATTCACTGTGGAGTGAATCTGCTCACTCACCCACCCACCAGAAAAAGCTGTTCTGCTTTGCTTTTTGCCCTTTTTTGTTTCTCTGTATGAAGAGTTAGGACACAGCTGGGAAGAGTGTCAGCTTTTGCAAGCCTTAAGCTCTGAGCAGGTAAAGTCCTACTGACCCACGACAGCTTCTGTATCTTTCTGCAGTCTGTCTCATTCTAGAGCAATCTTGAGCTGCAGCTTGTCAGCATGTTTTTCACTGGGAAGAGTGACTCCAGTCATAATCTTGAACTTCAAATACCACTGCAACATTGTTGAAGCCTTTTACCTCCTCTCAAACAGCCAAAATTGTAATTTTTGCAATCCATGGAAACTTAAAACAGGCAAAATTTTTTTTTGCCTACATCATGTACCCTGTGCTTTCACTATAGCATGACAAAATTCTGATTTGAATTCATAGTCAATTTTGTACTGTCTAAGTACAAGGCATAACTTCAAGTTTCTTTAAAATGAGTATCTGAGTAGCACACATTCTTTAACATTTCATACTGAATAAAACCAAAGATATTGACTACTACTTTAAATGATATTCGATATATTTTATTTTAGCCAGGTACCCACCACTGCATATTAAAGTAAAGGAACTAAATATCTTCTGAATTCATTTGGTAACCGTAAATTTGGTGTTTTGCAGGAGAAATAGTACAAGTATAAACCTACAGATACCAGTGCACATCGCTGTCACATAGGTTTCATTATCAGGCTCATACTAACCGTTTCTGTAACTTTGCTGAATATTAGCAATTTAGACTGAAATGACTATTCCTCCTCTTTCCTCGTGCTGGAAAATTTTACTTCAGTTTTTTCTGAGAAAGAGTTGAAAATTAGTTTTGCCAACGTTACATGTCTTTCCGCCATCATTTAATATCTTCACCACCCCTTCAGGGCCAGAAATAATCTTGTGCAAAAAATGAAGAAGAAAAAAGGAATCAGTTACCTGTGCTCATAAAAATAAACCTAAATGTAGGAACTGTACATCTGATAAATAAGTAAATCATCGTTTATGTATGATCTAAAAACTTCATAAAGATTTGCTCCAATCAGTTGCTCAGCTGTACTGGATATGCCCATTATTTTTGATCAAGATACCAAGTTACCTCCTATGAAGAAATAATTAAATGTTTATGCAGATTTGTGACATAGTCTTGTTCACAGAATTCTCTGAGGGCTACCTTTTTCTTCTTCGTGCATCTTTAAGACACTGCAAAGGCAGAATACTGTGTTGCCCAGCCATTTCATCATTTCAACTTGTCAAATCAACTGATATTAGACTAGAATTGTTACAGAAAACATCCAGGCACATGCCACTTAAAATTTCTCAGTGACAGAAGTCAGCTAAAAACTTTTTATTTAAGGAAGAAACTCTAGTCTGAGCCACTGAAGAACTGTGCATCTATAAAGCTCCAAATGCAGAACAAAACCTTAAGATTTTACCAAATTGTAATTTATATTGTTCTAACAATCAAGGCATAAGTCAGTTTGCAGAGATTGAAACCTGCAGTCTGAAAAAAAGAGACATACAAACTGGCCTCAGCAACTTGCAGTAACATCCAGGAAACAGCTACTGCAGAGCACGAAAATGAATGCAAAACAGTACTTTTCTGACAGATTTTAAGTTAACACTAACTGCTTTCATAAGCAATGCTCTGTAAGTCAAAAGACTAACAGTAAAGTGGTAGTACACCCAGAAGTAAATGATCATTTTGAATTTTAGTAGACAGTTTCTGAAAATTATTATTATGAAAGTAACCTATTTTCAAGTCAGCTGTTTTAGGAACTTAGTACAATATTGTACACTAACTGCTTAGCAGAGATTGTGTCACTCTAACACAGAATAAAATAAATTGGCTTTGGAAAATTCACGCCAAACTGTTCTGTGATGTTAACAGAGCAGAAAAAGATTCATTGTTTTAAGAGATTCATAGCTAAGATGAAAGGCATTTTTACTTAGTCAAGAGTCCAACTTTCGTGCATATGTAAGAATAATATTTGGAGATTAACAGGATATACACTTTGTTTAAATAATGAACAGTATAGTGAGAGGAATCATTGTACAATGTATCTAATTAACAGTGATAAGAAAAGCATACAAAATGCTTCTTGTAAATACGGAGCTCAAGTGAGTTTATGGAAGAAGCATCACCCATCTGTCAGCTAAATGACAGTGATTCTGATCTTTGCAGCTGCCTTTGAAAATCTGGAGCCAAAGCTTTTAAAAATACTAATCTTTGCTGGAGCTCCCATTGAAAGATTATGTGAAAGTGAACAGGGTAGCCTCATCATGTTTTTATTCATTTTCTTTGACACCCCAGTATCAGAAAGCCAAGGGTCCATCTCAGTCAGTAATTTGAAAACCTAAAAATCAGAATACATCATAACTTTTGTATTAGAAACAACTCGGTTCAGGATTAAACTGAACCTTGATAAGACCTTATAAAGACTCTACTTCATTAATAGTCTTAGATACAGACCGAGACAAAGTTAATGTTCATAAAAAGAAGAAAAGACTGAGAAGCCCTATCTGCATTATATTACTCTGAATTACTGCAAGACTTGATTCAACCACGAGAATTTTTCATCTCCTTTTACAGTAATTGAAATAAATAATGAAAGAATTTTTAGCTTCTTTATAAAACAACTAACAATGCAACACTGTTTGTCAGTGAAAGGTTTCTTGACAAAGGAAATGCTTTCATTGATTATCCTGAATTATAAATTATAGTTCTCTAATTCTTCCTCTTATAAATGAATACTCTTCACAATCTAGCCTTACATGTCAGACAAAAAAAGATGAAACTTTTATAATGGAAATTTAATTATAGTACAATTTTTGCCAGTTGTCATTCCAAAGTCATCTATAATTATGCTCAGGTCATTAAAAGTTATTTTTTTCATTTACTTGGCCAAACATGCCAGTTACACATCAGGTCATCCTCTCAAATTCAACTCTGTACAACAGCAATTAAGTAAATTACTGAATTTTTTTGTGTGTTTTTTTTTAAGCTGATTGCAAACAAAACATCTGCAGAAACAGTCAAAACAAAGAGCAACTGACAGTTTGATTTTTGTTTCCAAAGAGCATAATTTTTTTAGAAATAAAAAGGCACTTCTGTGTGCCAAGAGTAAACACTTATTATTGTCTTTTTGCTTTATATGCATTTCCCCATACATATAATAGTAAAAGATAACAGTCAACTGTAAACATAATTTTCTACTACAAAATTTCTGGACCAAAACACCTTCAGAGAGCTTTTTGAAAGTTATGAATCATGAATTAATGGATAAAACTGAAACCTTCCTTTCTCAAAAGAAAACCTTCTTTTCTCCTTACCAAGAACTGGATGAAGCTTAACAGAATGAATAAGCATAAACTAAATGCACAGATAGTTTTAATTTATTTAAAATAATAAAAAGGAAGCTCAGAAGATGGTACATATTGAAAGACAGATAAACGCAGGCATCAGAAGCACAAATCTGAAAACACAATTGTTAAAAGTATTTTAGATGGTTGGTCATATTTCTGATTCTAAAAACAATCATCCTATGGATGAAAGAAGATGAGTACTGAAATGCAAGAGCCCTAAATCATTAACTTCACTGACAGTCTTATTTTCATCTCCATTGTAGTTTTTTAATACAGTACTTCATGATAATGCTATGCAAGGCATTTCCCAATTTTTTTCTTATTTTCTTTTACATATTCAGTTAAGTATTTGCTTGCTCAGTGTCTTCACAGTCAAATGTTTTATTTCCTTTGGGCTAGAATCCATCTATCCACGTAGGTACAGATCAGCAAAAAAGAACATAGAGAAGCTTTCCTCCCTCAAACGTTTGTTGCCTATAAGAGCCTGGAAGAATCTCATTTCCACAGGGACACCCCTCCCTGCCCAACTGACACACTCAGTAATTAGATGAATTACCAAAGAAAGCAATTCTTTTCAGTCTATAGAAATGGAGGTCTAGCGCTTTTTCAACTGTCTCAACTTTATTCTTCTGTCGTTGCAAACAGAAGCGTGATGCCCACTTGCTGACCAGAGGAGATCCTTGGACTGTAGGACAGCATTATTTACTTACAGCACTGCAGCGACCTAACATCCTGAAGACAGAGAAATTATTTTCCTCCAAAGTCAAGGTATTTCTTCACTGGCATCTGCCCTGATTTCAGGTCTCAAACTGGACACCTAGTCTATAGTCTAGGCTATAAAGTTTTAATCGTACTTTATGGCAAAAAGTAGTACCAAAAAAGCCAGAACTCACAGCACCAACTTTTCTTCCCGGGAACCTTCAGGAGGCTGGACTGGATTCTGCATACAACAGTTCTACATTTAAAACAAACAGCTTTGCAAAGCCAAAATGCCTCCCAAACACTGAAAAAAATGGAACCTTCTGAGTGGTTTTTTTTGTTTTCATTTTCCTTTGAAGTGAGGCAGAATTAATGCACCATTCATTCTGTAAACCTTTGATTTTGCTTTTACTAAGTAATTTTTTCTTTTTTAAAAAAAGAAAACTAAAAGGTTTAAAACTTAAGTATCTCACTGTTTCTACATAATTCCTGGATGTTTCATGCTTCACAGATGCTCCAGCAGAATCGTGTGGATATGTGTTTTTACAACTGGCCAAAGCTGCTGAGCAAGACAGCACACGGTCTAACAGACTCAAACAAAAGGCTGAGCCTTAAAATAATAAAACAGAGGAGCATGCCTGTCTGGTCATCCATTTCCATCTCTCGATACACTTTAAAACCATTGGCAAATTTCATCCAAATAACTTGTTCCAAATTTAAACGAATTTTACACACTCCTGCCAGAATTTAATTCCCAAAGGTGAGAGAGAGCCAAAATAGTGCCCTCATTCAGGAGGCTCAGGGCAGACAAGCAGAAAACTAACACCAAATACCCCTTTTGACAGCAGATTCCCAATCAATTGGGTGCTGCCTCTTGCCTTGCAGGTCTGTCATAACGGAAAATGGGATTACCATCATAAGGTGGCAATATTTAGTGGACATTTTTTTGAGAAATTAGGCTTCCATTGTCTATGGGACATCTTATTTTCCTGGCTCCTAAAATAGGTGACTCAGAAGTTCACACAACCATTTTTTTTTAATTACAAAACCTGTTCTTTAGAGCCTAAATCCCCTTTGGTCATAGGGGTGATACATTCATACATATATATGAAGGGGAAAGAGAACTCTTGATGGATATACATGTGTATGTATATACACACTCTCAGGCACACATAATTAGTTATTCTTTTAGGCATAAATTGAAGAAGTAAATATACTTTGACCACTTCAAAAGTATAAAAGGTTTTGCTTTGGTTTTGGACTAAACCTTCTCCATTGACTAAGTCAGAGGAAAAGCCATCCTTTCCTGTCTCATTTGCTAATGTCTTTGCCAAAGAATCAGCAATATTAAAAATGAAGTGAAGCTTATCTATAACCAGAAAGCAGTATGGCATAACTGGATGTGAAAATTGGAATAACTGATGTGAAAATTGCCTTCAGAAAAGGTAAGAAAGTGCTCAGCAGAAAGTTGCATCTATACCCAAAGCATTCCTCGTTCTGTATTTCTAATTGCTTTTAGCAACAGAGTATCAATACATTTATTTAATTCTGCAGGGATAATACTTCTGAAAAGAGAGGTACAAAGCATCCACAGAACAGTTCATGTTCAGTTTGGTCAGAACAGAATAATACTAAAAAATGCCCTATCAATACTCTTCACAAGTATACCTAATATACCACTTCTATGAAAGGTGCCCACATACCAGTCTTTTGTTTATAACCAGCACAGTCACAACTTGCCGGGTTTTTTTCATTCCATAATGAGAAATTCTTCCCGAATCAAAGTTGGGTAAAATAATTTTTTGAGCATGTGGGTTTTGAGCTTTTCCTTATAATTAATAAGACACCGAAAAAAATCTGGAGATAGAGATATGTCATAGAAATCATATTATCTACTTTTTCTCAAGGGTCATTATGTTTTCTTCACATTCCCTTTACCTGGTAGATATGAAATTAATAATTTTGCCCCTCACGTTTACTATAAGATGGTGAAGGTTCATTTGTCTCAAAGAGCAGGTTAATTTCTTTCTCTGCAAATGTTTTGAAATGGAAATCTAATAAAGTGAAGAAGTAAGTCTCCATTTATATGACTGCTTTTCACATGGCAATCCTACCTGGCACTTCTTTTTATCAACACTCAGTTTCCATCCCTATATAAATCCAGCTATAATCGTCAGGAAAGAATCCTAAATACTTCACCTCATTATAACAAGGAGCTCCTCAAAACAAACTGATCTGACAGTCATGTTTCATACTACGTATCCTTATCATCAGTAGAATGCGTCTATGTTCCTTACACACGCCAGCACATGCGTCAGAGAGAGGGCCAACAGAACTAGATCTTTGCAGGACATTTCCTGTCCTCTTCCTGACCTTCCCATCAGGTGGTGGGGAGGAAAAATGTTCTGCCTCTCCAGTGAGACCTCCAGATGCTGTAACTAAACCAAAAACGTACATTTAGAGACTTATGAAGACATGAAAGTGCAGGGACTAGTAACTCCTACCTAACCCCAGCTTGCCTCGTGGCTGATGCTAGGAAAAATGTTTGTATGCACAAGCTTAAGATTCACTGAACAGAGAACCGAGCTGTGATTTCCCTTGCAAAGGAAAGACACATGTGAGATAGGGCAGATATCCTGATAATATTTTATTTTCTAAAAGAAAATGTTTATTTTCCCCTATCATCAACAACCACAAATCTGAATAATGATGTGGTGTAACTCAAACTTTTTTTTATGATAAAGAGTCTTTCCATCATGCTGTACCTCGCTGTTCGTACAGCCTCGGGGAAGGACAGGAATATGGTGGAGAGATCACAATACATCCCTGCTTGTTAAAGCAGAGTCCAGCAAAATTTAATGGACATCATGGTGACAGCTCCTCTCCCCAGAGTTTGACAGAAACTCAGAATCACAGAATGGTTGGGGTAGGAAGGGTCTGGTCCACCTGGTCCAACCACCCCCTACTCAACTCTTGCTCAAGCAGGGCCAACTAGAGCAGGCTGCTCAGTACCATGTCCAGACAGCTTTTGAACATCTCCACTGCTCTCCCCTCACCTACCAAACCATTTCATTGCAGAAGGCTGTCAGGTTCATGATTTTTTTGTTTCCTAATGAGAGGTAAGTGACGTGGACATACACCCCATTAGCCAATATTTTCTCAGAATTCTATTAAAATCTATCAGCCTACCTTCTGCACATCCAAAAGCCGTGATCACCCTCTACACTGCAGAAAATCCAATGCTGGCTTTTACCCTTTTGAGAAAGTAGACCTTATATGGGAATGATTTGAGTATCAGAAAGGCATTAGGAGAAAGAATGATACCAGCAGGTATTCCTCATTTCAAATTTCCATTAAAATTGTAACTTACTTTCTCAATAAAAACATACATGAAGTGTAAGTTCACTGTGGACTTCCTGTTCTGACAAACCCATGCAACTTCCTACTAAAGTTTATTACAGATTCAGGTTTGGAATGGTGACTTTAGAAATACCATTGAACTTTTCGATGGAAGATAAAACGGTGCAGTATCTGCAATGCTCCTCCTCAGGGTTCAGGTGTCTGTGATCCGAGGTCCAGCTCTGATACAACACAGCAGCACAACCTTGGTTCAAACTTCTGAGAAAATTGCCAAGTTCTGAGAAAGAGCTGTAGAAAAGAACTTGCAGTACAGCTTCAAGCTGACATTTTCTTATGATCACAAAACTAAACTATGTTAAGACTTCATTATAGACCTGAAAAAACCTAAACCTGTTCCCAGGCAGTCCCTCAAGGTATAGCAACAAGAAGGAAGAACTTAATTCCCAGTGACACAAAGATCCTTCCTCTTCTCTTGAGACAAAAAGGTCAAAAGATCCAAAGAAGCCTTCAAGGACAGAGAAAGGCAGCCTCCATTTCAACTTAGAGAAGTTCTCATCCTTCCGAATAGTGATATAGAATGAGGAAGGCTATGGAAATAAGCAGTAAGCGCCACTGAGATTCAAGACAGACTAGGGCATGAACATTGACAAAGAGAGAGACTAACTGCAGAATTCATGACAAAAGAAGATGGGAGGGTGGAAAATGTGGGAGACCAACTGCAAAGATGACTGAGTATTCAGAATCTCACACATCAGGGCCTGCAGACTGTCCATCTTGCAGGAGCTGCTAAGTGCCTTATGTCATGGGGCAGGAGGAAAGTAGTAGCACGGAGTACTATCTGGCATACCTCAGCATGTTGATTTTGCATGCAGGGTTCAAGACAGTTGCTGGCCCATACCACCTGCCTAAACATACTTTTGTCTGTTGCAACCTGATGCAGTTAAGAGTCCGTATGACAGTAAAGTACTGTATAATTTGTGGGGACTATCTAAAATGGGTCGATGGGGAAGATTAAGAGGTCTCTACTTTGGCTTTGGATCAGGTTACAATTTTCAACAGAGTGAACATATGTTGCCTATAGTATTTCCATACTATAGACCTTACGTGCTTATAAATTATGCACCCCTTTTAGCAATGAAAAGGAGAAAACAGGGAACTTAGAGAACATTCCCAAGTGAAAATTGGATTGTTGCTCTGATCCATGTCTGATCATTTTCAGGATCTGGTAACAGGAGATGATCTTAATCGATCAGAGGGAAGAAGATGCTCACTCCATCAGTGAACATTTTGGCACATGTAGATTTTTTCACAATACCAGTGCATGCCAGTGGGCAGCACAGAACTGGCGAAGTAATTTTGACACCTTGGAAAATTACCCAGATGAAGCCAAAGCAGTGAGCAAAATGAACAAACCAAAAAAGAATAATCTTTAGGAGTGGGGATTTAAAGAGCTCCTCTGCTATGTTCTTCCAGATGGTAACAAGCCTTCTAGGAGTAACAGACAGTTTACAACTAACCCGCAGCACTGATTCAAGAACTCAGTTGTACTGGGAGTAACAGCTTTCCTCCTGACAAGCTCAGGTGATGGGGTAGAAGAGACAGCAAAACAAACTCTGTTAATTAAAACATTGCTGTTACTTCCTTGTATGAGGAATGTGTGAACTCTCTGCCTGGAAAATTATTGGTCAAATTGACAGTGATTGTTTTTGCAAATACTCCAGGGCATTAATCAGGTCTTAGCACAGAGAAGTAGAGTTCTGACTGCTGAAAAAAACACCACAATTTGGGGATAGTGCATCAGAAGGTTTTTTTCATGGCATTCTTCTTATTTATTTTTTATTTTCTTAAATTCCATTAGAGTTTACTGGCTCAGGAAATGAAAAAATGGTAATTTTCTAGGATTATCCCAAATGTCACAGTCTAAAAAGAAACATGATGAGAAAAAGGCCACGAATTTCCCTAGAAGGCCTTAAAAATCTCTTCCTTTATCAGGAGAGAGGATTTTATTTTATTTTTTCTTCTTAAGGTGGCTGGCTTTAAGCTGTATCTGTGTCCTGGTTTCAGCTGGGATGGAGTTAACTTGCTTGCTAACAGATGGTTAAACCACGGCAATTTGTTCACCAGCAGATTCAAGGAACAACACTGTTAGAAATAAAGTTTCATAATAGAGAGGCCATAGCAAAAAAAAATTGTAGGAGCTCATTTAGCAGTTCCAGATTTTCCAGGAGACTGTTTTAACTGGGGTGCTGCCTCATTGTGAGAGCGCAGGAACACATATTGGATCAAGATTTGTATCATGCAATGCATGTCAAAGATAAAACATGTTGCAAAGCACTGAAATAAGTAATTCCACCCACAGAAACATTGATATCAATAAGAGAAAACTACAAATCATAGTCTACCTTGTTAATCCTTCAACATTCCTACTTAGATTTTACTAGGGACAGTTCAATTGGGTTTGGGTCAGATTTAGAGAATATTTGATTTTGGACTTTTTCAGGCACCAGAGGATTCCCTATCTACTTCGGTAGCAGGTAACAGGGTTGGGTTTTTTTTCTAACTATTGACTCTCAGATCCTCAAAGTTATTAGATCTCTTATAGCAGAACCACTGATGGTTCTATGCTTACACACAAGGTTTCTTTGGTTGAAATATTTGTGCAGCTATTTAGCTGCTAGCAATGGTGGGGTGAGTGAGGTCCTTGCTACAGTGTTTGGCATTGCGAGCCTGACACCGAGTGAACAGTCTTATTCTTCAGATAACGGCGTCTGAAGCTTGAAGGGTTCTGATATCCTGCCCCTAAATAACTCTAATTGTGGGTGACTACTCTGGAATTCTTATTTTACAACTGTACCAGAGGTCATGTATCTCCTGATGGATTTTCTTCCCATTTCCCACCAACTCCCTTTTATTTTAAATGGCAGCACTACTCCAGGTTCCCAACACCATATGAGACAGCTGTGAGAAGAGAGAGCTTTGAGCACAGCAACTGGTGATTCAAATTCCAGACAACCTGAGGAGGCCTCGATTTCAGACCGTGAAACAAGAAAAACCCTTTTTTTCTGATTCAAATGTGTTTCACAACAGCCAAAATCCATTAAAACCCTCTTTTTCAAACCTGAACTCCATGTTCTAGGTTAAATCTAATCCAGACCTAAATTTAATTCCTCAGCCTTCCTGAACACAACACTGAAACAGCACTTACATTTATATTACATTTCATCAAAAGGAAGCAAACCACTTTAGAAAGTACATAACTGCTCCACTGAGGGTGATGCAGCCAAGTCTGGAGAGATTATTTTTCCTTTGCATTCTAATTATAGATGCTTTTATTTACTAAAGTTACAGATAGGACTTATCTATTACAAGCCTCTGAAATCTCATTTTACTAAAATGAAAACATATTTCAAATGCTTTGGAGAACTATTAAGATTACTGAATGTCTAGCATACTGCTTCAAGTCTCCGAGTGGTTCACTAGACCCCTAGGGAACAGGCAAGCAGCATACAATTATCACAGTAATTAAAAAGGTGCAATGACTCTTCTCTTAAAGACTCTTGGTTTATTAATTCTATGGTATGCTTTGGAGACTGGCATTATTTTACTCCTACCCAGCTTAATTATACCGTCATTAGTTTATCAGCATCTCCTTTTAAGCCCTTGGGCCAGTTATTAGCATGTCACTTGCTAACAGTTAACCAATAACCACTACACCTTCAAAGCAGGATCTTCTGCTATAAAAAAGCCAATTTGTAGAGACAGATTTAATATCATCATTCAATTTAAATTTTTCAGTCAGCCATCACTTTCTGCTTTTAATTTAAGAGGGTTACTGTTTAGCTTAATGAAAACACAAATAATGCTGATGTATTACTAGATGTTACCAGGTAATAAAATACTTCCAGTACATAGTAGCTTAGGAGACTGAATGCATGTTTTAATACTCCACAGTACACACCACTGAACAGACCAGAAAGCAAAGGATGTTCTTAAATATAATAAAATTGGAGCTTTCTCTCTCTACTGGATCTGGCTGGGATGGAGTTATTTCCTTCTTAGTAGCCTGTATGGTGCTCTGTTTTGGATTTGTGATTAAAACAAGGCTGATAACACACCAGTATTCTGAATCTTGCACCACCTCAAGGCTTCCTCTTTTTCCCACTCTGACCCCCCAGCAAGCAGACTGGAGGTGGACACAGCCGGGACAGCTGACTCCACCGGACCAAAGGGATACTCCATACCATATGATGTCATGGTCAGCAATCCAAGCTCAAGGAAAGGAGGAGGAAGGGGAGATGTTCATTGTTATGGTGCTTGTCTTCTCAAGCAACTGTTATGCGTGCCGAGGCTCTGCTTCCCAGGAAATGGCTAAACGTCTGCCTACTGATGTGAAATATTGAATTAATATCTTATTTTGCTTGGCTTGTGAGTGCAGCTTTTGCTTCACCAATTAAAATGTCTTAATCTCAGTCCATGAGTCTTCTTGCCTTCCTCCTATTTTCTCCCTGTCCCGTGGCAGAGGTGACTGAGTAGCAGCTGTGCAGGTACTTGGCTGTTGGCTGGCGTCAACCCACCAGGCTAACCCAAACTTCAGTACAGACAGCCTCATTCACACAGCACCCAAAATTACATTACGTTATCTAATCATATAAGCAGATGATCAAACTACAAGAAAAAATGCTTAAATTTTAAAATAAATGATGTACTTTTGTATTACATACATACTTGTCTTTAATACACAATAAACTTGTATTTAATACATACTTTGGACAGATAATTTTACATTATTACGAAAGGCACAGTGACCCAGAAACCCTCCTGTAAGTAACTCTAATTTTTATGCCTCACTTTTGACTAAGCTGAAGTTAACTTAGTCTAGTAAAGAAAATCTTACAAATTCTAACTACTTAACTATTACTGTAACTTAACTGCACTGCTTTTTGGTATTTTTCATTAAATACTTCTGTCCAGTAACGAGAGGAAGAAGAACAAATAACCATAAAGAACACCAAAGAGTGAGTACTTGTATAAGTTTGCATCTTCGAAACATAACACTGGAATTCTGAGAGCAACTGTATTTCATTCTACATTTGACATCACACCAATCAGTTCAACTGAAACGCCATTTAGCCACTGACAGGTGGCCAGGTGACTTTACAAAAAGCAACTTTACTTTCATACACAATGGAAATACATCATTACTGCTGCTGAAGTACACATTTTTTTCTGTTAAAAAGACAAATAACATCACATCATTCTTTAAAAGATTAGGATCAATAAGCTAATACCATTTGGTTAGTGCCATTTCCTCTAGGTATTATTCTGCCTACCTTCCACCAATTTTACAGCAGCAGAAAGAAGATTCGAAATACTGGGGGGAAATACTAATGACCAAAAAGAATTCCAGGTCACAGTATACTCTGTTATTTCCTGAGCAGCCGAATCCCAGATTAATATCACTGCCACTCTTCCTGAAAATTACTGTACAATTGCTTTTGTATAATAGGTCTACTTTGTATCTTTTTATAGTCAGAGGTCAGTACTATTAATTATAAGACCCAAAACAGGAGCCGTGACTGCTACACAGCACTAGGAATCACACTGCCTCATTTAATGAAAAGACATGCTATCAGTCACTCAAGAAAGCAGTCCTTTGCTAAATCGCATCTGCTAATTAATACTTAACAGTGTATACTTCTGCCATTACACAGGATCTCTATCCCCTTTATCTATGGGTTTGATATATTTGAGACTGAAAAAAGCAAAAAATAAACTTTATCCAAAACAAAGTTCTGATTAAGCTTAGGATACCAGCCAAAAAAACAAAAAACAAAAAACCCAAACAAACAAACAAGAAATAAAAAACTGCTGGTGAAATAAATTACGTTTTCAACCCTAGAAAGATGCTTACAATTTTCCAATTACTTTTGACTACTCACCAGCACATTTTGTTCTTGTTTTGAGAGCTGGGCCAGGAGATCCAGTTCCTCCTTCACCTGGTCTCGTAAGTAACACGCTGATTTCATATTCTGTGTCAGGATCCAGGTGCCCAATCTTATAACTTGTGGAGTCCACGGGTTGTATATCATACCAGCTTCCACTTGAAGTTCGATACTCAACCTCCCTCTGAATAATGGGTCCATCCCCATTGATGGAATTGGCATTCAGCTGTATCCACAGGTAAGTCGCGCCAACTGAGGACAGCTGGGGTGGAGCAATGGGAACTGGTGGCTCTGAATCACAGTAAGTCACAAAAAGCAGCAATCACTATACGGGCATTTTTTCTGCTTCTAAAACAATCAAATAAACAATGGTGTTTGTACTATATTAGAGATGAAGACTGCATAAAAATACGCATATCAACAAATTATCACTACAGATTAACTTATTTCCAATAAACTGCAATGTGCAACCTTTTGCATCTGCACGTGGAGATTTTAACATGAAGCTTGTTTTATACCACGTAACTTCAAACCGGACGCAACTGCAATTCCATTCACTAGATGTTACATGGCAACTTTTAACTTCCAATTTAAAAAGAAAGATGGTATCGGGTTTTCTTATCAAAATACAGTTCTTACTGGATGTAAACATAAATCTGAGCAAAACTAACATTTTAACGCTAAAATCGATGTTGTAGAATTGTATTGTTCCTAGACATAGCCAGATCAGTGATCTCTGCATGAAAACAAAATGAATTTTTCATTCATTATTTCTTACGGAGCTTACTCCTCAGCGTTCAGATTTTCTGACTTCTGTGTAAGCAGAACAGATAGAGCATTTTTTCAAGTCCTACATCCTGGTTAAAGAGAAAGAGCTTCTAACTGAGAGCTGGGGGAATTCCCGAACCTTTACTAAGACTTTGACTCTATTTCATTTAATGGCTTATTTCCACTAACTACCACACAGAGCTGTACTTTGTCTCACAGAGCAAGTATATGTGTCATCTCCTGACAGATCTGCATTCTAAAGGTTTTAAAAGTGAGAAAATTTTTAAAACAAATTTTATTTATTGTGTGATGGACATCTCACTTTAAATTAGACTGGAAAAAAAATTTGCAGATATCATCTCTTTTCAAAGGTAAATAACAAACTCTTTTTTTTTCTGATCAATTGACCAGCAAATTACTCTGCTGTTTCCTGCATCACGTCTGCATAAAATTCGCCTTTCCGTTGGTTAAATATATTCATGGAGAATGAAACCAGGCTGCTATAATAAGGCACTGTTTGATACAATATTCTTAACATATCTATCAGTGAACACTGCCACCTTCTTAAGGCTACACAGAATACGTAATGAACATAGAACATCTGTCTTCCCTAAGCCGTATATTCAGATTTATCCTTTTCTGCTAACCATTTTCCAATGCGTTGAGATATGGGTAGACAAACAGAAAATAAGCTGAATTTATGTATTTCATCATTTTCTCAAGGACTTCAAAGTCAGAGTTAAAGCAAAGAACATTAAAGAATGAAGGCTCAAGGGAGAAAAAACTTATGAAAATAAGTATTAATATTTCCTGAGAAATAGCAGAATTGCTATTTTAACAAACATAATTATCCTAATAAATACTTAAAGGATGGGTGTCAGGAGGATGGGGCCAGGCTCTTTTCAGTGGTGCCCAGGGACAGGACAAGAGGTAATGGGCACAAACTTGAGCATAGGAAGTTCCACCTAAACATGAGGAGGAACTTCTTTACCTTGAGGGCGGCAGAGCACTGGCACAGGCTGCCCAGGGAGGTGGTGGAGTCTCCGTCTCTGGAGACATTCAAAACCCGCCTGGATGGGTTCCTGTGCCACCTGCTCTAAGGTGGCCCTGCTCTGGCAGGGGGGTTGGACTAAATGATCTCCAGAGGTCCCTTCCAACACTGTGATTCTATGATTCTATGCTACCTTTTTTCATTTAGAGAAAGAGTAGTGAACTCACAGAGCACTAAGTATATTGAAGATTAGCTATGCCTCAGATAGTGTTTCTCATTAGCACTGTACGCTTGTATGTAAGCTTCAGTCTGTGCCATCTATTAGTAATTGCTGAAATCACAGAATCTCAGAATGTTAGGGGTTGGAAGGGACCTTAGTAGATCATCTAGTCCAACCCCCCTGCCAGAGCAGGGCCACCTTAGAGCAGGTGGCACAGGAACCCATCCAGGCGGGTTTTGAATGTCTCCAGAGACGGAGACTCCACCACCTCCCTGGGCAGC